>VUQH01035358.1:0-11462 GCA_015106775.1 Etroplus canarensis | reverse complement strand
CTCACCACCTTTACTTTCCCAGTCAGAACCTGTCTCAACTCCTCCTTGAACTCTGAACAACATTTTTCCTTCCTCAACTTATATATCTATATCTATATATATACATATACACACACACACACACACACACACACATATAAATATATATATACACACATAAAAATTGCTGTGACTTATTTACCAATCAAAAGAATATACCAGTAATACTAAACTTACCTTAAACTTGTTTAGTAGCTGTTCAATGACTTGATTTGTGGTCATCTTACTGGAGATACAAACTTTAGTTGAGGTACCAAAGCTTGGAGTGAAAATAGATGTCTGTACAATAAAGTGAGGCATTATTAAGCTACAATAAATATAAGAGAGACAGAAAGTAGTGATGGAGTGAAAGAATTATGATGAAGAAAATAATCTATAAGGGCAGTGTTAAGCAGAAACTTACTTTGTAGTTGTAGAAGTGACCATTAATTGAAAAGCGATGTTGTCTTTCTTTCTCTCTTTGTGCAGCTGACTTTCCTCTGCCCCTCCTCCTTTTAACCAATGAGGCGTCACTCATACAGCGGAACAGGTTGGACTCTGCTTCCAGCTCTGGATTCTTCTGCCTCATGGGACGTAGAGTTGAAGTCTCATAAATAGGTGGTCCTTTGGATTGTGCAAACATTCCCACAGATAAAAGGTTTTAATTCAACACATTGCACAAATAACTACAGTAAACCAGACATATTATATCAGTGCAAACAAGCAGAGAAATACAGCAAAAATGTAAGATTCTAATAAAGCTAATGATGAGATTTGATTATAATTTGTTAGTAAATAATAATATCTTTATGGAACAGTCCATGGTCAAGATGGCATTGCTGGGAATTAAAAAGAAAAAGTTCACCTGGTAAAGGACTTTTGGGCACTGTTTCCTGCAGTGTCTCAACCATTTCATCTATCTGGTGAAGGTCAGCGTATTCTCCCCATCGTGACATACCCCTGAAAAAGTGTTTGAATATAAAGAAAAAAACATAACATTTTTCAGCTAGACAGGATTTCCAACTAATAAGTATTAATCTCACACAAAAGCTGATATTCACCTCTTGCTCCCCACTGGGCTGACTGGACTGGTGGGGTCTGGTCCGGTCTTAGGAGAAATTGTAAACATCTGTTTGTCATCCTGTATTTTTAACCTGATTGGTCTCCGTACTCCCCAGGAGATATTCAGCAAACCTTCCACGATCACTTCTCCATCCAGATCCTGTTTCAGAAACACACAAACACCTTTAAATCATGTGACTGCAGTCACAGATCTGATGATCATATCACCTTAATAATTGTCATCACTATTAGCTGTACAGTCCCTCCATCAATCCATTTTCTTAACTTCTCGTCCAAGTTGGGGTCAGATGGTGGGGACTGGTGCCTATTCCATCTGGCATAGGGCAAGGGGAGGGCTACACCCTGGACAGATCACCAGTCTATGGCAGGGCTAACACAGAGGGATAAACAACCATTCACACTCACATTCACACCTATGCCATTCTAGAATCACCAGTTAACCTAGCATGCAGGTCTTTGGGCTGTGGGAGGAAGCTTAAGTACCTGGAGAGAACCCACGCAAGCACAGGAAAAACATCCAAACTCCAGACAACCAGTGGATTTGAATCTATTATCTCGCTGCTGTGAGTTAAACAGTGCTAACCACTGTATTAATGTGCCCTTGTATAATAACCAATAAGTTATAAATAAATAATAAAACCAATATTATTAGTAATGTAAATTAAAAAGAAAACAAAGTATAATTGTCACACAAGCTATGCTATTCATAAAGCATATTTGTCAGTTCCACATACTCTCCCTAGGTCTTCAGGTGCTGGGTGTCTGGGTTCAGCCTTAGAAATAGGGTGAGGAGCTCAGTCATTCAAGAGGGGCTCAGAGTAGAGCTGCTATGCCTCTACATCAAAAGGAGCCAGATGAGGTCTTTTGGGCATTTGACTGGATGGCTCCTGGGTACTTCTTAGGTGAAGTGTTTTAGGCATGTACTACCAGGATTGACCCTGGGTCAGACCCAGGACACTCTGGAGGGATTATATCTCTTGACTGGCTGAAGAATGCCTTGGTGTCCCTCTGGAAGAGGTTGCTAGGGAGAGGGAGGTCTGGGAGTTTCTGCTTAGATGCTGCCCCCCCGTCCCCCGTGACCTGAACCCATATAACGAGCAGAAAATGTATTGAAAGAAAACTTTTTAAAATTATGAAATCTTACCTGAGAGTAAGTGAGGTGCAGTTGAGTCTGGTCCTTCAGGAAGCAGTTGTAGGTATTCAACAGTGAGAGAAACTCTGCTCTAAAATGAATAAAGAACTAAATGCAAGATGTTGCACAGCACAACACATCACAGAACAGCACGTTAACTCCTTTTGAAATGCAGATTATATTTTTTAGGCCACATTTGCTTATATGGTATTTTAAAATTTGTCAATTTTTTTCTCTTTTATTAAAGGAACTCACTTGGACAGTGTCCTCCCATCCCCTGCCTGGATAACCGGGAGGAGCGCTGCTTCATTCATCTCTGGTCAGCTACTGCTGAGAAAAACAAAACAAAACAAGTGGAAGAAAAAAGAATTCTGCATCTGCAGTTGGCTGAAATATATGAGCAGACATGTGCAAACTTGAGTGCGAAGCCAAGTGACAAACTGCAGAGGCTGCTGACTTGTTGAACAGCACTGCATGGTGGTGCACGTTGCTGCATAAAAATAGTCAACCAGCCTTATGTCAATCCAGAGCAAGCAACTGAGAGCTGCAGTGCACTTGTAAAACTACCAACATGTCTGTCACTCCTTCAAAGAACAAATAAGAGTCTTACCTCCTCTATCATAGTGAATCAGAGCTCTCCTCTCTTCTCTGTGTCTTTTGCTGTCCCTTTCTTTTCTCTGTGCTTTAAATATCTCTTTCCAGCCTCTCTGTCTCTCTTGCTGAAGTTGTTGTGTTATATTTATCCCTCTCTCGCTCTCTCTCTCTCTTTAAGGAAGGCTTCACTCTTTTACTTTCTTTTTTGTCCTCGTCTCTAAGAGATTTAATGACAGTACTCCACCCAGTAACCAGTGATGACAGTGTAGACCTAACCATTTGTTTATTCTTTGGTCAGAGACGATGAAGCCGGTGACTATGAAAAGGAACTGCTGGAATATCCATGCTGCCGCCTTTAAAGAAAAAAAATCTTTTCTTCTCTAGTTTTTTTTGTGAAATACTGCACATATCCCAGTAGTCTTTAGAAAAAGCAGCCAGTCATATTTGTCTTTTTCCTTTCATTCTTAGCCGTTCTCCCTGCCTCAGCCTGTTTGCCGGGAAAGAATATCTCAGGCATTTAGCAGCTGTCATACCGGCAGCCGCAGCACTCCCCTTTCTGGCTGATGGTTCACTCATGCACAGGGATGTATCAGCTACAACCACAACAACAACAAAAACTTTCAGCACGCAATATTAATTAGAGGAAAATGTTGGGAAAGCTAATCAAAATGAACATGGATATTTAGGCACTTTAACCAATGCTCATGTTTTCTTTCATATCATATCTGGTGAAGAAATAAAATACACAATATTTTAATGTATCGTAACTGGAAATGTATTTCACATACATTAAGGTAACATGCAAACTATGTTAGATTATTGCATAAAATCATAACATAAAAAGGGATGTGCAAATGGATAGTAATGAATAAGCCTGCTAAGACAGTCATCCATCCATCTTCTTCCGGTTATCCAGTTCAGGGTCATGGGGAGGCTGGAGTCTATCCCAGCTGTCCATGAGTCAGAGGCTGGGTACATGCTGGACAGGTCACTAGTCTGTTGCAGGGCCTTTGTTAAAGTCTAATCATAATAAATTGCTCTTACAATGTTTTTTGCTCCAAGCCTAAGTCACCCATTCACACACAGTCACACAGCACTTTATTCTATACTTTTATTGTGCTTTCATTTCCTGTACACTCTGATGGGTGCATTAGGAGCAATCTGGGGTTCAGTATCTTGCCAAAGGGCACTTTGGCATGTGGGCTGGAGGAACTGGGGAATGTGCCACCAACCTTCTGACTGGTAGGTGACCTGCTGAGTGACAACTCCTGCAGCTTTCTATTTTTTCCTAAGGTAAAATATTTCTTTGCTTTTATTTATGGAAACTGAAAAAGCAAGCTTTTATTGAAGTAAGAACACCAGTATTACGATTTTTAGCCTAATCTACATTATAAAAAAAACAAATGTCAAGAAGAAAATAGATATAGCCCTGCAATAGAGTGGTGACCTGTCTATGGTGTACAAGAGGGCTCAAACCCTCAAATGGGTAGGTATGATGCATAACACCAGGTTTTGCCCTAACTCATAATGTTGAAAAACAAACAACCACACAACTTTATTCATCCCCATATGGGAAAAATCCTTCAAAACAAATCATAGATTCAGATCAACTCCAAACATTAATTTCTAAGTTCCCACATTCCACAACTCGTATTTTATGTCAGTCCATCTTACAGTATACTTATGTTACTATCACCACTACTACTACTAATGATAATTAGAAGTAGCATACATTTGCTCAATAACACTGGACAAACTGCATTTTTGGATGAAACAGAAACAGCGACTGTGTTGTTAACACAAAGGAAGAAATCCCACAAAACATGTTGTTACTGCATAAAATAATCACTTATAAATAATTTTTACAACTTTGCCACTTTCTCATATTCAGATGCCATGGTGGAATGTTCCATTTCACTTCTAGTGAGGTTTTATCTAGAACTGGAATTGAGGATACACTGTGTGTACACAGAAAAATCTTGTTCTTTAAAGTGTCACCTGCTCTCCTAAAACCATAGCCAGCAGGAATAAAGCCAAATTACACAATGACACACCCAGTTTGTCCCTTTACTTCCTTCTTGTAGGCTCCACCTCCTTTTTCCACTCCTTGTCTTTTACAGTGTTGTCCCCCTGTGCATGGTACTTGCCCTTGTTTCTCATAGATTTGACCACATTACTTAATTTTACTATAGTGCCCCTTGTTGACACGCTACCCTCTGTTTTGGTGTTTTTGTGGGTTCAGCAACATTTAAATAAAAACTACATTCACGGCTGTATATTTCCTGTACCTGAGCTGCACTACTCAGTGTTTGCAATACTACAAACATTAATATCCTCATGTAGTTAACAAAGACTGAAGCTGGTATGCATTCATATAACATACAGAATACTACTCTTGCAGTCTTCTCTGTTGAAGCAAGCTTGTTCTAATGGGTACATTTTAGAGAGTGTTGTCTTCAAGATACAGCACATTTCATTTCCATTTGGTTAAAACAGTCAATATTTAATCCTTTTCAGTTGCAATACAGACTTTAAGAAACTAAAGTACAAAGTAAAGATGTACCAAAAGTACATTTATTCCTACCTGGTCAGCCAATCTTTTAGTTTTCTTTTAAATGAAGCAGATTTACTCCATGTTTCAGGTCTTGTGTGTGCATAATGTGTAAGTTTGTGTGTGTTAAGAAGTCCTGGGTGCAGTGCATGTGGCAGGAGGTGAGTCTGTGCAGCACCCCACAGCAGCTGGTTAATTATTGCAGAACATGTTGAGACAGTGTTTATGGGGAGTGGCTGACTGACACCAGATATGACTTGACTTTACTGTGCATTTGTATGTGTTTGCCCAGAGAGAAAGAGAGAGATAAAGAGAGAGAGATACAGTGGGGGCTATACATAACACATTACTTGTGGCTGCTGGGCAATTTTACAAATTATAACACAAAAGAGAACAATGTTGAGATTGGAACATTGTTTACCAGGTTTACTGTAACATCCAGAAAGCTTTAAGCCTTCTGAATGTGGAGTTCATTCACTTTCAGCACTTTGTCCCCTTTAAAACTTTGGCCTGGTGTCTTATACTACAGCTCCCAGGGTCAAATGTGACTTTGGAGTGTAACCATGGCTAAGTGTTTTTATTCTCTCAAGAGAAAACAGCTGTTTAGTTTAACTGTCATGAGTCCAACAGCCTTGGCAGGCCTTAGTTAGGATAAGCAAATTTGTGTAAAACACAAAATACACATACAAGATTACATAATGCTAAAACTGAAACCTGACCATTAGTATAATACATAAACCTTCCATAATTAAAATACATTTTTTGGGGGGGAGGGGGGGTTTAACGGTTAATATAAAAGAAATCTAAATGAGTAACAACAATGAAATGATTACAGATTAGTGTACAGTAATATAAATAATTAGGATTAGACAGTAATACTGTATTGTTTTCTAAAATACAAACCAACATCTCAACCATTAATTCATTCAATTCATTTTTGGTAATGAGGTTGTAGATGTTATACTATTTTGGTTGTGAAAATGTCCATAATTATAGAACATATCTTTTATTTAACAAATAAATCTACATACAATTACAGAACTTATACTTCTTTTCCTGTGAATTATCACTAAATTAATCTACTTTTAGATATGTATTTACAATAATAAACTTGAATTTCACAGTTTTATCAGTTACATAAGCATTTGTGAATTTATGTGAAATTTGCAACTGTATTTTTATGGGTATTCGCAGTTCCATTTTTTTATGCTATTTTACATTAGATATGGTAATTTACGGTCTATTTTCACAATTTTATTGTCTACAAATAAAAGGAAATTTCTCCAAAATTCTGTTAAATTTCAATTTCTTTTTTATTTTAATTTTTTTCTTTTACAGTGATATGTACTTCATACTGTAGAAACTTTTTATTGGTCTGGATTGGATCCACTGCTGTGATCCTGTCAGCAGAGGGAGTCAGAGTTTTTGTACAAATATTGGACAGACTCACACTGAGTGCTGAGTCAGAATTTCCTGGCGGAGTATGGGTGGGATACTGTAGTCTTTTTCAATTTTATTCAGCTCTGGTACCAATTTCTTTATTGGGTCTGGTTACTTTGATGATGATGATGTGACAACTTCATAAAAGAAACACATTTTTTTAAAAAACTGACTCATTACTCCACATACAACAGAACAGTGTCACATCATAGCATGAACTACTAAAATTATGTGCTTTGGCATGGCTGTTGTATGTACAGCACATACTATATATACACTATATTTGTTATTTTACTGTATCTTTGAAAAGAAGATTAAAAAAGATGTGAAGATGTTATTTTAGCCTACACAAAGATTAAGTGGACTAAAAATTAGGGACCTCCTCCATTATGTGGTTGCGCTTTTGGTAATTAAGAAGCTTACACTGGGTAAGAACAAACTAATAAACAAAAAAAACTGCCATTAAAAAACAGTTATATTAAGGTCACAAACAAATTATGAATTTAGTCAACATATTTTTGCACAAAGCTCCCCTGTAACATGTGTTAAGTTAATTGATCAAACTAGATCAAAACAAAGCAGACCCAGATGACAGAATCAAAGTCGAAGTGTGCTTGCTGATGGAGCACAATAATAGTGTGTATGAAGCAGAATGGATAAGGAGCAAATGAACTGAAATGCCATTCCTTTCCCAAAATAAAACAGGACATACAGGCTGGCAGGCAACAGGTGGACACAAAGGCTTCCTTCTGGATTGTGTCTGTTTATATATATGTGTGTGTCAATATGCAACAGTACATACATATTAAAAAATGAGCTTAATTATGACAGTTTGTATGATACAGGCTAAACTTGTAGTGTCAGAGCACTTTATCTGCACATGAAAGATAAACTAGGATACATTTGCACTTAAAATACACTGTGAGCTACTGTGTATGTCCTTGCCTGGAACTACCTTGACAGAAAGTTTTGCCTTGTCCTGTTTCAATTGATGTGTGTTTTCTCTTCAGTGACTGTTTTTTCCATTTCACATGTACATTATAGTGTTACACCTCTAACCAAATATGGATTTATATGGAACTTTCATACAACTAGTGTGTATGAAAAAAGTACACTATGCCACTGAGAAGCAATTTGTATTACATATAAAAAGTAGGAATTTCAGATATTTCTGTGTCTTTATGCAAAACTTTACTGGCCAAAACTTGTGCCTACTGTCTTAAATGAATATGATGAATAACCAGTTTGTCACTGCTTGTTGATCACTTCAAATGCTCCACCACTGGAGCCTTTGGAGCTTAGAGCAGAGCTACACAACCTGAGTGACTATACATGAGGACAGCAAGCAGCTGCCACTGTCAATTACAAAGTTAAAAGACACACACACACACACACACACTCATACGCAGAGTGACTGAGCTGGTTCATGCCGAGTGCAGAGCTCATGGCTGTCCCTGGCTAAGACACATGCAGATGCACACAAGGAAGAAACGCACCAAGAACATCTCTTTCCCTACCGAGGAACCCAATCACAGCCTCATTATCTACCTGTCAGAAAGGGTTGTTCAGACCAGTCACTCAAGAGCCAGGATGAAGATTGTGGAACACATTTTGGTCTTTCTGTTGGTTTTATTCCCCTTA
Organism: Etroplus canarensis; assembly: GCA_015106775.1. Classification (NCBI taxonomy): domain Eukaryota; kingdom Metazoa; phylum Chordata; class Actinopteri; order Cichliformes; family Cichlidae; genus Etroplus; species Etroplus canarensis. Next base: position 3,003 of record VUQH01035358.1, on the reverse strand, counting down.
AGTTACAGCATACAGACTGGTAAGTGAAACTTCTACACCATTGTTCTTTAAAGAATGTCTTTTCAAACAAAGTCTCTAAAGTGCCTCATTTACACTCAGATGCTATATTAAAATATGAATTTTGAGTGATTTATGTATAAAAGGTGCATAGTGCTTAGCATATTACAACAATCCAAATATCTAACACAGAATGTAAACAGGAGAACAAAAATTAAAAAGGTCAAGGGTAAACCTTTAAAGAAAAGACCTATTGCATGACAGTACATTTAGATTGGTGCACATGTGTGAGTAAATATGATGAGCAGCAGCCAAAAAGCAACAAAAAGTGATATATTAAGAAAATAGCCATTTTTGGAGCATTTCAGTACTCGCATCTGTAATTTACACTATCTCTTCCTGAAAGAGAAAGCAGCCTGAGTTTTTGCCACATTTGTAATCACCTGTTTCCCACTGCACATCCTGCAAGGAAACGGAGAAGGTGTTTATAGGGCAACTCAGTGTAAATGTGATTAAATCTACATCCTTCCTACACTTTGGGACATCCTCTCTGAAGCATGTGATAGAGGTGGTTGGGAACTAGCTATTTCTGCTACTGTATTCTCTTTACTACATGCCAGTCTGCCTGGGAAATCTCCAGAGGAGTCACATGGGGGGAAAACAGCAAACCAGAGCCTGTTGTTGAACCAATAAGCTCAGCTGTGGATTCAGGGTCATGGCGTGAGAAAGATACTATATCTAATGTGGATATAATTTTGCAGTCACATATAGTGCACTGGTCTGCACTACAAACCATTTTATAAGAACACATAAATCTATATCAGCTACAAATTGTCTTAGGGAAACAGGTGGTGCAGATGCTGTTACATGCTACACTCTGTCTGGGTGGGTATTGTAACAGGTGAGCGTGAGGGTAGAATCACATGGTGTAGGTCTGGGCTTGACAGACATGCTACCCTCTGTATGTCAGTAATCAGAAGGTTGAATTGATATGTACGGGGTCTTTTTTGTTGTTGCAAATCAGCTACAGCTATCTGTAGAGGATGCATTCACTATATTAACACATTTTTTCCATTAAATCATCATCAGTGCAACTTTCTATACTGACATTGCACTGTGTTGTGTTGTAAGAAGCATGACTCTTTTAGGCGCTGAATTCTGCAACAGTTCCAACTGCAACTCTCATGAAATAAATAAAGTGGCCAAACATGAGCAAGGGTAGACTTTTTAAGATCAAGTGTAATTACTGACAGAGTTTGGCTTGACCACAGTTGAAAAAACTGTGATAGTTAATATTTAGCAACTCTGCACAGGCAAGTGCTATAAAAAAGTGTTATTACATTAATGCTATCCTGCTATCCTGCCTGCTTCATATTGTGGTTTTTGAGGTCTGGGTTAATTGAGCAAATCTAATGTGGTTGGGACAAAAACATTTTCTGTCACAGCTGGCTTTAAACTGCTGTGTTAGATTTAATCTGAAGTGACTGTGAGCAAACTGTGGCGGCAAATTGGTGTTGCCAAATAGCAAGAAGGCAACTGGTTTGAACCTCCTGGTCAGGTGTGGCCTTTCTGTGTACATCTTACGTTCACTCCTTAAAGTAAATATCTAATCAGCCAATCACAAGGGAGTGAATACACTTAAGCCTGTAGAGAGCCTGTCAAGACAACTTGCTGGAGTTCATACTGATTTAAGAAATGGGATTTAAGTGACTCTGAATGTCACATGGTTGTTAGTGCCAGACAGGCTGGTCTGAGTATTTCAGAAACTGCTGCTCTACTGGGATTTTCCCAGCATCTATAGAGTTTAAAGAGAATGGTCCAAAAGAAGAAAATATCCATTGAGCGGCAGTTCTCTGGCTGATAAAGCATTGCTGATGCCAAGGGTCATACGAGAATAGCCAGACTGCTTTGAGTTGATAGGAAGGAAACAGTAACTCAAATAACAGCTAGTTACAAAGTATGCAGAAGAGCATCTCTGAAGGCACCTTGAAGCAGATGGACTATAACAGTAGAAGACCACACTGCATACCACTGCTGTCAGCTAATAACAGGAAACTGAAGATACAATTCTCAGAGACTCACCAAACCTGAATGATAGGAAATTGAAAAAATGTTGCCTAATCTGACGAGTGTCCATTTCAGCTGTGACATTTGGATGGTAGGGTCAGAATTTGACATAAACAGCATGAATGGTTCAGAGTGCTGCTGGTGTAAAAGTGTAGGGGATATTTTCTTTCCACACACTGTACTTCTTAGCACCAACTGATTATTGTTTAAATGTCAGAGTCTAAGTATTACTGCTGACCATGTCCATCTCCTAATGAACCACAGTGTACCATCTTCTGATGGCTGCTTCCAGCAGGCCAGCGCACCATGTCACAAAACTCAAAAACTGGTTTCTTGAACATGACGATGAGATCTTCTTTTTCTTCTTCTTCTTCTTCTTCTTCTTCTTCTTCTTCTTCTTTCGGCTGCTCCTGTTAGGGGTCGCCACAGCGGATCATCTGCCTCCATCTAGCCTTTTCCATTGCATCCTCTTCCCTCACACCAACCCTCTGCATGTCCTCTTTCACTGCATTCATGAACCTTCTCTCTGGTCTTCCTCTTCTCCTCCTGTCTGGCAGCTCCATCCTCAACATCCTTTGTCCAATATATCCACTATCTCTTCTCTGAACGTGTCCAGACCATCTCAGCCTTGCCTCTCTGACTTTGTCTCCAAACTTCTCAACCTGGTCTGTCCCTCTGATGTAATCATTTCTAATCCTGTCCATCCTGGTCACTCCCAGGGAAAATCTCAACATCTTCAATTCTGCCACCTCCAGCTCTGCCTCCTGTCTTTTTGTCAGTGCCACTGTCTTCGGACCATACTGTACATCATGGCAAGCCTCACTACCATCTTGTGAACCTTCCCTTTCACTCTTGCTGCTATCATTCTGTCACAAAGCACCACTGACACTCATCTCCACTCACTCCACCCTGCCTGCACTCTCTTCTTCATCTCTCCTG
>VUQH01035356.1:6247-27366 GCA_015106775.1 Etroplus canarensis | reverse complement strand
ACCTGGTTTGTGGAGGTGGCTGTTTCCTGTCTGGGCAAAAGGCGTGGCCAAGGGCTGAAGACTTTGAGATCACAATGCCTGCTCAGCGGGGCCAACCAATTGCTTGTCAGAAACAGGGGTGTTTTTGATTTAGTTATGTTATTTTTGTGCTTAGTTGGTATGGGTGTGTTTTTGTTTCCCCCTACTGTGTGTGTGAATGGTTTGGCCAAACCACTATAAAGGTTATCCTCCTGTGTCTTTGTGTTGAAGGTCAGTTTGTGAGTTAAGTTCTGTTTATTTTGTTTGGTTAAGTTTCTGGAAGTTATTTTTGAGTAGAGTTATACTTAGTTGACCTCTTTTATGGGCCCGCTGATTGTATTTGGAGTTTAGTTTTTTGAATTTTTTTTTGAGGGTTAAAATTAAAAAAACTCTATTTTGAAGACATTTTTCCTGTGTCCTCTATGCCTTGGCTGCTTGGTCCCTCACAAGATCAGAAGGAGTTGCATTGTGTCTTTATAAATCTTGAGAAAGCATATGATAGTGTGCCAAGAGAAGAACTGTGGAATTGTATGAGGAAGTCAGGAGTGGCAGAGAAGTATGCAAGGGTGGTAGTGCAGGACATGTATGAGGACAGTGAGACAGTGGTGAGGTGTGTGGTAGGAGTAACAGATGGGTTGAAGGTGGGGGTAAGATTACATCAGGGATCAGCTGTGAGCTCCTTCTTGTTTGCAATGGTGATGATGGACAGGCTGACAGATGGGGTCAGGCAGGAGTCTTCGTGGACCATGATGTTTATAGACTTTGCAATCTGTAGTGAGAGTAGGGAGGAGGTGAAAGAGAGCCTGGAGAGGTGGAGGTATGTACTGGAGATAAGAGGAATGAAAGTCAGTAGAAGCAAGACAGAGTACATGTGTTTGAATGAGACGGGGGTAGGTGGAAAGATCAAGATGCAAGGAGTAGAGGTAGTGAAGGAATATGAGTTAAAATACCTGGGGTCAACCATGCAGAGCAAAGTGGACTAGAGAGGTGAAGAAAAGAGAGCAGACAGGGAGGAGATGGGGGGGAGGGAATCTCAAGGGCGCTTTGTGGCAGAAAGATAGCTGCAGGAGTGAAAGGAAGGGTTTACAAGATGGTAGTGAGACCTGCTACGATGTATGTTTTGGACACAAATAGGAAAATAAGAGAAACACAGAAACTCAAAAGCATTCAAGAAACTCAAAACATACAAAACTCACCTTCAAAAAAACCCAATACCATGACAGGTTGAGATGGTATGGACATGTGCAGAGGAAGGATAGTGGATATATTGGGCAAAGGATGTTGAAGATGGAGCTGCCAGGCAGGAAGAAAAGAAGAAGACCATAGAGAAGCTTCTTGGATGCAGTCAGGAAGAATATGCACAGGGTTGGGGTGAGATTGATGAATAAGGTGAGATGGAGGCATCTGATCTGCTGCGGCAACCCTTAACGGGAGCAGTCAAAAGACTAGATAGATAGATAGATAGGGGGAGAGAGAGAGAGAGAGAGAGAGAGAGAGAGAGAGTACTTTGTTTCTAAGACAGATATTGAAGAGGGCTAAGATGCCCTAAATTATTTTACTGTTCTGTGATTTGAAATAGCAGCCTAACGTGGAATTACAAAAGAAAGAAAACAGAACACTTTTTACTTTTTTGTTAGATCCTGACATGTCTTGTTGCCATATCAAGCGATTTAAATAATAAATGAAGTTACTGTTGAGCTACTCTTACTACTCTTACAAGGGGTGGTCTGAGAAGGATTAAGCCCAAACATTTAAATAAGAACCAGTCAGCATAAACACAGGCTCAGCTGAAACAAATCTTGGCGCAGATATGCTTACTTGGTGCCAGGACATTACCAAACAGCAGACATACACAAAATGATTTGTGCCTGAGGAAAACTGAATAAAACACCATTTGCCCTAGTCCTGTCTTTGTGGATATACAATCCTGTAAAATATAAATGAAAATACAAGACAGTGGTTTGCAGATCTAATAAACCAATTATTTATTCACAGAAAAACATAGAAAACAAATCAAATGGTAAAAGTGAGACATTTTACTATTCCATGAAAAACACTAGCTCAGTTTGAATTTAGTCACAGCAACATGCCTCAAAAAAGTTGGGACAAGTGATGCTAAAATGAAACAGGTGGAGGATTATGTTGTAACAAATGGAGTTTACTGGTAACAGGCCAGTAACATGACTGGGTATAAAAACAGCAACTTACAGAGGCAGAGTCTCTCAGAATTAAGATGGACAGTAGTTTAGCATTCAGCAATAAACTACAAATTGTGGAGGAAATTCAGAATAATGTTCCTCAGTGTAAAACTGTGAAGACTGAATATTCCATCATATATTACATATTATCATTAAAAGCCTGAGAGAATCTGGAGACATCTCTTTGTGCTCAAGGGACACAGCCAAAAAAATCAATACTGGATGCTTGTGATCTTCGGGCCCTCGGGCAGCACTGCATTGCAAACAGACATGATTATGTCATGGAAATCACTGCATGGGATCGGGAACAGTTCCAGGAATCATTGTCTGTGAACAGAGTTTGCTTTATCAACCACGAATACAGGTTAAAATTCAGTCATGCAAAGAAGAAGCCAAATGTGAACATGATCCAGAACATGATCCACCTTCAAGCTCATTTAAAACGGACTGAGGAAAAGTGGAAAACTGTTCTGCGATCAGACAAATCAAAACTTAAAATCCTATCTGGATTTCCAGACTAAAGAGGAGAGGGGCCATTTGACTTGTTATCAATAGCCTGCATCTCTGATGGTATGGGGGTGCATTAGTTCCTATGGCACTGACAACTTGTTGCTGGCAATGTTGAAAGATACTTACAGATTTTAGAGTGGCATATGCTCCCCTCCAGACAACTTCTTTTCAGGGAAGGCCTTGCATATTTAAGCAGAAAAATACTAAAATGCATATTCCAGCTATGCACGTCACACCATACCATAAAATACCATAAAGAAGACTGAATAGCTGGATTTTAGCTCCAGCAGCTGATCTCCTCAGTTCCAAGATGTTTACAGACTGTTGTTAAAAGAAGAGGGGATGCTACATCGTGGTAAAATGGCCCTGTCCCAACTTTTTTGAGATGTGTTGCTATCATCACATTCAAGATGAGCAAGTGTTTTTCATTAAATAGCAGAATGTCTCACTTTGAACATGTGATATGTTTTCTATGTTCTTTTGTTAATAAAATAGTGGGTTATGAGAATACATTGTGTTTTTGTTCATAATTTACACAGTGTCCCAACCTTTTACAAACTGGGGTTGTAAGAAAAGATCCACAAATCTCCCAAAATCAAAGTATATCTTTGACTTCATGCAAATTTGAATGAACAAGCTCACAGACCTTGGGCCCTCATTGAGGACAGGCACTCTTTTTCTTTCTGTCAGCAGAGCATGCCCCTACATGTCTCCATTTGCTTTTCTTCCTTCTGCCCTCTTTTCATTTACGCAATTTGTTCCCCCTTTTTCACCCCCACCCTGCAATATTTAATTAAGTTATCAATTCTGCTGTTCTGTCTGAATTTAAATGTGTTTAGTGAAATAAGCTTGTAATAGCTTTCTTAAATTTTGAATCAAAGTGTGTTAATACGTGTTAATTTTATTACTTCTTTCTACTAATTTCACTAATTGCTCTTTTTCTTTTGGTTTGTGCTTCTTCCCACTCTCTCCTTTCTTTTGCTGTTTGTGGGCTTTTTAAAAACCAAGTATCCGAAATACAAGATACAATTCTTAATAAAATAGTAAATATAGTAAATAGATACAATTACTAAATCTACATTTTTTGAATTTTTTTACAGTACTGTGCAAAAATCTTGGGGCACCCTTCATTTCTTTATATTTTTCTCAGAAAATGGGAAATAGGTGCAATGATTCATTGAAACATACAAACATAAAATGGAAATGTAGTAAAGAAGGCAAAGACATAGTGTATGCATTTCTAACCAGCTTGAAAGACACTGTTTTATTCTTCAACACAGCCTGAAATCTCCTGGGCAAGCTTTCTTGTAATTTCTTAAAGTAGTATTCAGGAATAGTTCTCCTGGCCTCTTGAAGGACATTCGAAAGCTCTTCTTTGGAAGTTGGCTTTCTTTTGTTCCATTCTCTGTCAAAATGATCCCATACTGCTTCAATAATGGTCCATTCATCACCCCATAAGACCTGTTGGCACTAATTTTCAGTCCAGTGTGTAATTTGGCATACCTCATCCTTTTCTCCCTGCTTCCCTTTTCTTAAGAATGGTTTCTAGACAGCCACCCTTCCACTGAGGCCATTTCTGATGAGGCTTCAGCAAACAGTAGATGGATCAAGTGAAGGGTCAGATGCATCTGTCAGGTCCTGTGTCAGATCTTTGCTGGATATTTTTCCCTATTTCTTAAAGACTTGCCTTTCAGATACTGTCCATCACCTGTAGATAGTTTTTTAGGCCTGCCACTTATTCTTCTGTCCTCCACTTGTCCATTTCTTCAGATTTAAACTGAACCACTGTACTGAAAATAAGTAAAAAACCAGCTGATATCCAAATAAAAACTTCAAAACACCTTCAGAAAGCCTGGAGAACTATTAGTCAAGACCAATTTAAAAGTTTAAAGAAAGTCTGGCTCCTGGGAAGCAATTTTTTTCTTTAAAGGGTGCCCAAGAGTTTTGCACAGCACTGTATCACCAGCGAATTGTATTAAATGGACCTGAATTGACCTGAATTATACTTAATGCATCCATAAAGGAAATTATAACTCACATATGTACAGTATAGGTCAGGTATTTGCATAAGGAGAGAAGATCATAACCCTTATTTTGCTTTTGTTCAAAGGTGGGCTCTGTCCATCTGTCCTGGGCACTTCCATCTTTGTGGACATTTTTTGACTTCAGGTCAGTACTGTAGTTCAGCTCCCAGTTGACACTGGTTATCTATTCCTGGGGTCTTCCAATCTATTCCCCAGGTTTTTGACATTGGCATCTTCAAGTGCTCGATTCTGATTTTGTGTGCCTTGAAAAATCTGGCTAGATGTTCTGATATACAACCCACATACTGTAAGTGAGTCCTGATTGGATGTTGCTGGTTGTCATTGTTGATTATCAGTGTCTGTAACTGCAATAGGATTTTTATTATTCATTTTTTCATCCCACTGAGTAATGGAAAAAACTGTCTGATAGGTGATGCTACCACTTACAGAGACCAGAATGCAATCAGTTAAATTATATTAGACAATCTATAATGCCTTATGTCAAAAATCTTAACAGAGAAATGCTTTCTTCGAAGTTTGAGGTAAATCCATAATCACCCACAAGTCCTCTGTGTTGGAAAAGGCCTTAAAACCTATGTTTAATGTTAATGCTAAAATAAAGAATAGGGTCTGAACAGGGTCAAACTGCAAAATCCTCTGACAGCAGAGATTCGACAGCCAGTGTACATGTCGGCACCTAAATCCTTGTAACTCATAATGACTTCTCAGGAACAGAGTGTTCTACAACAGGCTTTACTGAAGCAAATCCTCTGTGTTTCTCTACCTCAAGGCCATGATTTATTTTTTTTTTCCCTACAGCTCCATTTTCAATACAGCTTTTCAAAAGATGTGTTAATCAGTATTCTTGAGAGTTTTACATTTGGAATTTCCATAACACATGAAAAAATGTGTCTTGTAAATAATTCATTCTTAAACACATTCCACATGATCTCACCAAGTTAGTGAGATCATTTAAGTCTACAAGCCAGCAGAATATTACATTACCTTTATCAATCTCACAGTGTTTTCTTACAGAGAATGTATAGACATTTCAGTGATTCAGACAACCATAAATTTCTCTTTGGGGTGAAAAAGGAAAGTCTGAAATTTAATAAACAGGGCATATAGGTAAAAAAAAAAAGTCACAAAGCTGTTGCAATGCAACAAAAAACTGAGAGATAGCCAAGAAAAAATACATAATGGGCTCTCATTTGATAAAAGTCCTTGAGCAACTTCATTTACCTTTCGCTGGAGTGTCAGTGAAATGGCAGTTTTTTATTGTGTTTCCTTTTCGGGGAGCTATTAAGCCTAAAAATAAGGGACTGCAGTCTAGCAATAACCTAGAAATAATAAATCCAATGACTAGTTTTTCAGCGTCACTTTGAAAGATGATGTTCCCAAAAGTGACCAAACACCATGTTGAACACACAGCCACACTATATTCAGAAAAAAAGTTGATGGACATTGCCTTTTCCTTTACATAGCAACTTCTTCACCACTTCTGAGACCCAATTCTCATCATTCATGTACTTCATATGAATATAATACACAGCAAAATTGACTTACTACTATTCTCGATCTTTTCAGGTAAAATTATTTCTTTTGTTTCTTTTCCTCCATGCCATTCACTCTGTCCTTCCTAACCCTCTGTGAACAAGGAGGAAACATTTTCACTGTACCTGTCTGCTGTCTGCACCTGTGCATGTGTTTGCATGTTGCACATGCAGGTGTCTATGTGTGTGTGTTTGTAGGTGTGTGTCTCTGTGTATGCGTTTGTGGATGTGCTGGTGTAACACACAAGTCACTGTGTGATGCATCTTTACCCTGGCTCCAAATCAAAAACACTTGTACGGTATCCCCCCAGGGACCGAGGCAGACAGGAGTAGACTGGCAGCAGCAGCAGACACAGAAAGAGAGTAAGAAAAAACTAAGGGAGAACTGAAAGGAAGAAGAAAAAACAGATGCAAAGGTGAAAACACAAAAGGTGAGGAAGATGCTTATAAAAGGAGGAAGGAAAAATGAAGAAATGTAGATGTTTTAAATAAAGGAAAACAGACAGTGAAAAGAAAAGAAGAACTGATAATGTCAGCTGTATTATAGAATAGAGGGAGAAAAAAGAAGAAAAAAGCAGATTCAAAAGAGAAAAGGTCACCAAAAAAGAGGAAGAGATAGTCTCAAGCCTAAGAAGTGAGGCTTTGTCATGTTGGTTTTGTACAACATCCCCACTGTGCTGGTTCCTCTTATCCCCTCACATTGTTGTTCAAGTGGATTCACTGTGCATGTGTGTCCACTATCAGTTTTCCCTTTCTTCGCCACTTGGATTTTGTCCACACTTGATCAGCTAAGCTGGTGTAAGTGACACCACAAGACGGCATCTGAACCTGAAAATGTCAGTCACGTATTTTTTATTTTTTTAACAAACGGGATATTTTCCTGGTCAGAGACCATGTGTCATTGAGGTTGCTGTGGCTCAAAAAGTGCAGCGGACTACTAAAGGTAAAATGGGTGGTTCGGTTCCAGTCAAAACCCTGAACCTCAACCACTGTGTGATTAGTGGATGATTGTGTGTATGATAAAGAGCTGTGTGAACGTGTGTGAACAGGTGAATGTTGATTTTCACTTGCTGGAGGCAAGACTCGATAAGCTGTAAGCAAAAGCATTTTATTTCCAGATAGCAGTTTTAATTTCTTAGCACAGCAGCAGAAAAGCAAATCAAAAAGTTATGCAGTTAAAGTATTATTTCATATATTTTAGCAACCCTACAAGTTTAATAATGTGCAAATTTCCTGATGTTTAATGTAATTTAAATGTGTTATAGAGAATACCTGCTTCAAATAATTCTCTGATTGATTATATCTTTTAATCTTCTGGATCCTGTGGGCTGTAGGCCAGGGCCTACATGTATTCCTTTTGATTCTGGCTTGCTTATCTTGCAGATGTTGAGGATCTGGGGTCTTTGGAAGCTTTGGTATGTTCCATGTGGGTGTATTTTTGGTCTTCAGCAATGTTTAGGTAGGTTGTAGTTGTCAGACTAACATCCACATGATTTCTGACAATTGCACTGCAGTGAGATCACCATTTTTTTATTTTATTTTACCTTTCAGTGGTTTTAATGTTGTGGCTCATCAGTGTGAGGAATGGAAAAGCTGAAATTTTGATCAACTTTAATTTTTCAGTTTGGATGGTGATTTTAATTACTAACTAACATAATTTTCAAACAAAAAGTGTATATTAAAAATTTGTCAAATTAGCACAGACTTTATAAAGTTAAAAAAAACAAAAAAATGTCCAAAGCCATCAGATCTACCCAACACACAAACATAGCTGTACACAGTAAGTCTGGGCAGACTGTGCACGTGTTCAAATAAATAATTGCAAGCCCCCAAAAAAAGAATAGAATAGGATTTATTTGTGTCATTCTTACTGTCCCCTTCGCTCTCCTTTCTCATTCTTAATTTCTCCAGTCGTCTAATTTTATATTTTTCTAATTAATTCTCCTGATTCATTAGAGACAGGGAAGAGGAGAGGAAAAATGAGTGGGAGAGTGAGGGATGAGAGAGGAGTGGAGCATCTTGCCATCTGCAATTCTATCCTGCAGGGCAAAACGATGAGTCTGTCTCTTCAAACTGCAGTGAAAATACTTGGTGCACTGAAATAATAAAGAGGGGGAACTAAAACAAGACCAATCAAAGGAGGAAAATAACTAGAGTGAACTCTGCTCAAGGCAGCCTGACCCTCTCCTGCTTTCCCTCTAACCCCTACTGTTTTTCTCCTACCTCCTTGTGTTTTGTTTCACTCTCCTTTCTTTTTTTCCCCTCCACAACATTTTGCATTTGCGTCATGTTTTATTTTAAAATTGGTTCTGACAGCAACGGAAACACAGATGTTCATACAAAGGCTGAAATAGTAGGAGAAACACAGGGAGACATGGTGGGATGGACAGAGACTGAGAGTAGAGTGAGAGAGAGAGAGCTGTAAAGAGGAAAAAAAAGACATTAAAGATTCAAACTGTGAGACAGACAAAAACTATGGTGACAGAAGAAGGGGAGCTTCATATAGCTCTTTGCTTCTTCCATTTTCAGAATACTTAAAGAGAAATTCCATGAATAATGGTTAAAGTTGTTGTCACTGACTTGGTTTATGCAAACATCATACCCCCAGCTCTTTATACTCTATGCTGTTATTTGTGAACATGTGAAAACAGGGTGGATAAACACTGCTTCTTTTTTCTTTTTTTTTAAATCATTTGAAACAGTGAAGCAAACACTGTATCTTGTTTACTGCTGTGTCCTCTTCTCTTTTGGTTGACTTTCACTCAGACTGTTTAAATCCAAAATATTTATAAGGAAGTTCAAATACATAAACAAGAAAGAATTCAAAGAAATATAAATTTAAAAAATATTCAATTGAGCTTGTGTGGCCTGATGGAATAGCAGATATTATGGTTAAGTTAACAAAATATTTATTCTTTGTACTCCAGTAAGTCATCATTTTTAAAGCAGCTGATTTAATACCGGGTGGGTTCACCTTGAGCCATAAAAACAGCTCTGATCCATCAGGGCCTGGATAAGGGACCTCTGAAGTTGTCCATGCTGTGTGGCACCAGGATCTTGGCAGAGGATCCCTTTGGGTTTTGTTAGGTGTGGAGTGGAGCCTCCGTGGATTGGGCTTGTCTGGTACATCTGCAGTCACTGCCGTACACAAGCACAGGGTGGTATGTTTCAAGGTTGTAACCTGTGGCATGCATCCCAAATGTCTCATTCTATCTGTTGCATCAAAGTCAGGACTGCTCCTAATAGTCTCTGTTTGGTGTGCATGGGGCCGGCTCCTCAGCCCTTGCTCACCCAAGTGATCAGCTGAAAACTGTATATGCATGTTGAAGTGTTTTCAATAATGAACTGCGGGGGCATGATCAGGATGGCCCCAGCAGCCAAAGAAATGTACCACAGATTGATTTGATATAAGTTAAGAGGTGACTGGTCTTTTCAGGTAACAGCTAGCTGTTATGTTAGCCACCCATAGCAGGGTAATAAATTGAAACAAGTGGACAATTTATTGGAAGTCAGATTGAGCTCCTTGCCGTTAGAGGAAAAATTAAAGATTAAACATTTAAGAAAACACCTGCCAGAGGATTTTGAAGCATTCAGCTGGGAAAGGCCAAAAACTACTCCAATCCAAAATGGTTGAAAAGAAAAACACAGCTAACTGCAAGTGCTGCTAGAAAGTCACTCTTCAGCTTTCCTTTCCTGCTCTTTGGAGGGCACACCACTCAGAATCCAAGGATCTGAAGCATCTTTGCATGTAGAAAATGCTCTTTGATTAGGCTTGTTTGGAAGGACTAATATAGTATATAGAGCAGACTGATGCCACTCCCAAACGCGCTATTGACCTTCACGTTAATGGATTCATGCATGGATTGGTGGACTATGACAGAAAAGCAATTGACAAGTTTTCCCAAATGAAAGATTGGGTCCAACTTTTCTTTACAAGCAGTGAACTTCACTGGTGAGTTGATTTTGCATCATTGCATGTAGTTTTGAGCAAAGGACCTTGAAGCAATGGGTTTCCCTGATCTAAACGTCACTCTTGATGTCTTATAAGGTGAAGAAATTTGGGTTTGTAATTTGATGCGGTATAACGGGGTAATATACCTGCTCTGTGAGATCAATAGCTGCTATTAATAATGCCACACATCTGTCTCAACTTCCAAGCACTTCTGCCCCTGTTATATCAATGTATACTTATAATTTACTTAAGGAGGTGCATTTATATTTGGAGTCACTGAGCACATACTTTGCACATCAGTCTTTATTGTTCCCCACCAGGCTTTCTGTGCCAGAGAAGCCACTGGTTATGACTACATGAATGCTAGAACATAAAGTCTGGCATTGTACTGCAACAAGCCAAACAATGTAATTTACTTTGCTAAAATGCTAAATAATGTGTAATATTGCTATTTCTTTTACCCATCTGTACTTTAGAAATAATTTTACTTACTACTTGAAATAGAAATTGATGGTTAAATTTGAATGAAGTTTTACTGCACAGACATTTAAGCTATGTTTACTATATATTGTCCCATTATTTTGCAAAGCTAAACAAAAATGATTCCACCACAATTGGACATGGTATATGTGCAGTATGGTATGCTGCCCTGTGAAATCATGATTTTGCTGGGCACCCTATCTATCTCTCTATAGGACCTCTAGAGGGTATATGTGATATCAAAGCACTGACAGACTTGACAGCTGTGCTGCTGCTTCTAAACTCCGGTCACACAAAAGGACAGGAAAGGAGAAAGCCACTCAGAAAAGTCTGGTAACGCACCGATAGGTATTCATTGTCCGATTGTGGTTCAATCAGCTTTGTGATATCCCCCTAACACTTGTCTGCACACACACTAACGGATGTCACCTAAAACAGAATGCCAGGTAGAAATGGGTGAGACTATTTGTGTTATGGAACAGCTAACAGAAATATTCAGCTGTAGTCACGTATTTGGGCATTCAAATGCTGACTGGTAAGGTTCTCAGTTATTTGTCTCAGCAGTTCAGGTTATAGGCCTAATTAAAAGCAAACTTTGGAGGAGCACCACCAGATGGTCAGGCTTGCAGTAGCTATACATGCTTGCTCTTTCTCTGCTGAGACATTTCCCGATCAATTAATAAAACCCCTACAAATCCATGTTTGATTTGACTCATCTGGTGCTGACAGCGGCTCTTGTACACTCATGGCCCTTGAGACTTTTCATACATGCCGCAACAGAGCCCATGTCCCAATAAATATTGAATAGGCACCAGTGCTCCTGAACTGCCTATTCAATGCTTTGCCATATTTGTTCATATACCAGAGTCAGACAGTAAAAATAAAATTGCTTCTTATCCTGTTAGCTTATTAATGTGGGGATATATTTCCAGCTGTTAGGAGCCTGCTGATTTTAGGGTAATACACTGTTTCTCCTAGTTTATGGGCAACAACTTGAAGTAAATGCTTTCTGCATGACTTTATCAATCTGTCACATCTTGTGGAAGAAATTTTGCTCTTTCTTCTTGACAACAATGCTTCAGTTCATTGAGGTTTGCAGACATTCATTTATGCACAGCTTTCATAAGATCGCACCACAGCAGGGTTGAGGTCTGGACTTTGACGGGGCCATTGCAACACCTAGATTCTTTTTGTTACAGCCATTCTGTTATATATTTACTGGTTTGATTGGGATTATTGTCCTGTTGCATGGCCTGATTTCAGCCAATCTTTAGGTGTCAGACAGATGGCCTAACATCTGACTCTAGAGTACATTGGCATACAGAATTCATGGCTGACTCAAAGAGCACAAGGCGCCCAAGTTGTGTGACTGCACAGCAAACTCAAATCATCACCACCTCCACAATGGGCATGAGATGTTTGTGCTGATATGCTATGTTAGGTTTTCACATGTCATGGTCTTGAGTTTTGTTGTATGATTTTGTATGTTTTCTTAGTAGTTATCATCAATATTGCTTCTTTTGCTTAATTCTCTAGTTGAGCCCTGCCTTGTTTTATTCTGTTATTGAATCATTTTGTTTACAGTTACACCTTCTAGAGTAAGCCTTGTTTATATTAGTTACTTCCCCAGATGTTTTCTCCCCGTTCTTGTCTTTAATCAAGTTTAGTCCTGTGTCGTGTTTTCAGTTACATTTTCTGGTTCCTGTTTTACTTTGTAATCAGTCTTGTCTTGTGCATTATGTTAAATTTTACTTCCTGCCCTCGATTTTTGCCACCTGTGCTCCTATCCCTCCTGTTTCTCATTTGCTCATTAGTCTTTGTCTATTTTTACTCTGCCTTTCCTCAGTTCTATGTTGTGTCATCCATTTTGCATCCCAGCTACAGTGTGTGTTTTCACACCTCATGCTTCCCTGCTTTGGATTGTGAGTTTTTGGACTTCTGTTGGCTTGAATAAAGCTTGCTTTGAGTTTTCTCCCCTGGCTTCCTGGAGTCTGCATACTGGGTCCTCTCTCATCACACACTATGGCACACCGTGACAGTGTATTATGGCCAATCATTTCCACTTAGGTTTTGTCTGTCCAAAGCACATTGTTCTGGAATTTTTGTGATTTCTTAAGATGCAATGTTAGAAAAACTTAAGCTGTGCTGCTGTGTTTTTTTTTTTAGAAGTTTTCTCCTGGCAACCAATCCAAACAAGCCCTACTTCTTCACTCTTTTTGTAATTATACTATCACGAACTTTAACATTCTACATGTTAACTGATGCCTGTAGAGTCTGAGATGTAGCTTATGATTTTTTGCAATTTTCTTGAGCATTGAACAGGTGCTCATACTAACGCACTAATCAAGTGCGTTTGATTATCAACACCTGGCTACTTATCCTCTCACTTTGTCATTGGGTTTACGAAGTGATTTGAAAGAATATTTCAAGGGATTTTTTAAAACTACAAATGATTAAGACAAACTGTTACCATTTCACGCTCTTTAAGAGGTTGTTCTGCCAGATGGTCAATAAGTTTATATATTAACCCTAATACTGCCAGCTATATGACCAGCTAGACGACCGGCACTGAATGAAAACACCAGAAGTGATCAATATATAGACGACTGGCAGTACACGAAACTTTTCTGGGATATCAATATATTGAGGTCCTGCAGTACCAGGGTTAAGCCAACATTAGCCATAAAGATAAAAGTTCAGATGACAAAAGATTATTTTTTTAATGTACTGTATTGCAATAGTGAACTCCCTGCTGACAGTCATGTGTCAAAATGTAATTTATGCTCAAAGCTGACAAGGTGGGCTGTAGAAGCTAGATCAGTACTGCTGGCAACTGACTAACCTGCAGCAACTGATATGTTGCTCAGACACGACATCACTGAAATATTACTCATTATAGTCACAAAGGAGCAAAGAGGTGGCTAGAGATGGCACAAGGGAACAGTTAAAAGAAAAAAGAAAAAATTGGAGGCCAATGAGAGGCTGCTGATGAGTGAGAGAACTGCAAACTTAGTGGTAATGGCCATTGCTGAGAGATACTAGTCAGACAGTTACAATAATGTTAGACCTTAAAACATAATAATGTACCTAAATGAACCATTATTCTGTATTTTTTCAAGCAATATAGTGAGAGGCTTCATTTTGCAGTTTGTGATTTTCATCCAAATTTGACTTTATTAAAACGCTTCTCTTCACCAGTTTTAATTTCAGTTGTGTGTGTGTGTGTGTGTGTGTGAGATGAGTAGTGACAGCAATGACAGTGGGTTCTAACATGATAATAGCCTTCTGTATAAGCATGGGAGTAACCATCTGCAAGCTTCAGCTTTTTCAAAACATTTGCTGCTTAAGATGCAGAAAGCCTCTGTCTTTAGGAAGGTCAGCACTCTGTACCCCTCTCACTTTTCTCTCAGCAAACTAATGTGACAAACTGTTCTTAATGTTTGGTGATACAGAAAAAAGTGTGATTGTAGGTGTTAGGAATGCGAATGGCAGTGAAGAAGGTGACAGCAAAATGAACTTGGGAGAGAGAAAGATTACAATGGAAGGAGAAAAAGAGAGAGAGAGCGAGAGAGAGAGAGAGAGAGAGAGAGAGAGAGAGAGAGAGATGATGTCTACAGTACAGCTTGGTGTTCAGTTCAGTCCTTTCGTGCACATTTTACATCATGAATACAAGGGCACATGCTCACCGATGATATCCCTGTCATTTGCTGCTAGTGGAGACGCTGACCTGGAAAAGATGATCAGTCTGACCAGGCACCAGCTCCCAGATGAGTACCCTGAATGATCTGAATGATATTTTTCATGTTGAAAAAAGGTGCTTGGTGGCAGAATGAAAAGTTGAAATGGTACAGGAGCCAGATCATTCCAAGTCTGCAGTGTTACACATTTTTATATATCTGCCAGGGATCAACAAGGAATCATACCCTGTAAGTATATACAGTTCTATAATAAAGTTTGTTTTTTATTGTTTGTTTTCCCAGATTAAAAAAAATAATCCAGCTATCTATTAAGCATGAATGTGATTTTTACATACCCTTGATGGACCAGATCTTTGCCTCAATGAGCACTTGAGACTAAACATAAAACATATGTTTCTTTCTTTTTTTCACTTATTTCTTGCTTCCGGCTGTTGCACGTTTCGTGTGAGTTTGTATCATACACAAATGCTTTACATACCTCTGTAGACACGGCCATGCACAGATGGATGATTACCCCAGCGAGAACTGGTAGGAGATGGTGAGAAGGAAAATAGGATCAGTGAGTAGAAAGGAAAATCATTAGTGTGAAAGAAAGGAGATGTGGGTTCCCTCTGGTGATTGCTTGCTTGTCAGTGGCTGCACCCATGTTGCCTTTCTCTCTCCATCTTGGTGGGGTTTTTTAATGTGTATTTTTTTTTTTAAATTTTTCTTTTGGTTGTGGAAGTTAAACATCTCCTGCATTAGGTAAAATTGAGATGCCATTACTAGGTAAGTTTTTATCATTTCCACTAAAATTAATACGACTGTTTCAACACCCCAGCTTATTTCTTATTCTTATTCTTCTTTTAATTAATTACTTTATTTATTTTACAAGGAGTCTCTGTAGTGTAGTGGTTTACACATTTGCCTTGAAAGCAAAAGGTCCTTGGTTTGATTCCAGATGGGAATACAAGCCCCTCTCACCATGGAGTGTTGCGTCAGGAAGGGCATCTGGGATAAAAACTCTGCCAAATTACCTCTTCTTCTTCTTCTTTCGGCTGCTCCGGTTAGGGGTCACCACAGCGAAAAATCTGCCTCCATCTCACTCTATCCCTTGCATCCTCTTCCCTCACACCAACCCTCTGCATGTCCTCCTTCACTACATCCATCAATCTTCTCTGTGGTCTTCCTCCTCTCCTCCTGCCTGGCAGCTCCACCTTTAACATCCTTTGTCCAGTATATCCACTATCCCTCCTCTGAACATGTCCAAACCATCTTAACCTTGCCTGTCTGACTATCTCCAGACTTCTCCATTTACACTGTCCCTCTAATGTATTTATTTCTAATCCTGTCCATCCTGGTCACTCCCAGGGAAAATCTCGGCATCTTCAATTCTGCCACCTCCAGCTCCGCCTCCTGTCTTTTTGTCAGTGTCACCGTATCCAAATCATACATCATAGCAGATCTCACTATCGTCTTGTAAACCTTCCCTTTCACTCTTGCTGCTATCCTTCTGTCACAAAGCATCAGCTGTGGCGACCCCTTGAGGAAAACAAAAGAGCAGCCAAAAGTACAAAAATTTATTTATTTTACTTATAATTATCTATTTTGAGGTGCATTACCAATTTCCAAGGTGCATAAAGTCTAAAGAACAACTATATTACCTGACCAACATGTTTTGGTCTGTGGCCTTCATCAGGGTCATCATAAAATCAAAAAGTAGTTGCTCTTCTTGCTACAAGTATTGCTGGTGAGTTATCCTCTTCAGACTTTTGTGGAGGCATTAAATTGAGGTGTTTTGTGTAATTTTACTTCAAACCCAATTTATGTGTTCTAGTAATATTTGACAGATCATTATACACAATTTTCCAGTACAGTTTACTTGATCCAGTTGATATAAGGATTTATGATATCCTCCACACAATTACAGGGAGTTATTAATATTTTGTCAATTTATAGTGTCATAAAGATGGCAATGGGAAACAAATTAACTACAACTAAAAGCAAAGTGCCCCAAAATTAGCTTTTTGAAACTTGTCCCCTATTCAAATGCCAGTAAACACTGATTAGGAAAAAAGAAAGATCTCCCTGAACAGCGTACTATATGATCCAGGTAGCTAAAGGAGAATATTCAAGTCATGAAGTCATGAGGGCCCTGCTTAGAAAAAAGGGGAGTCAACAGCCTTGATAAATCTGTCACTTGCGATCCCTTAACCCTCACATAGTTCTTTAGCTCTCACCAGATATTTTTTTATACAGACCAAGGCAGGATTTTACCCTTTCTGAGATGCACACAGTTTGTCCTTTGGCATCAGTACCTTCACAAACCAAATGGAGCATTTTTTTTTGGATGCTGAGAGAAAACAGCACTGCTAAAAGGAAGCATTATGTATAAGGAGGCAGAAAAGGTAGTGATGGCATATTTCACAAAACTTTTAACCTGTCCCATGGTCTGTTTCCTGTTTGAGAGCTTTGTGTTTTTCTCTTAGCTTCATTTTGTTTTATCTCATTTTTTAGGCTCTTTTCCTGTAGGTTTTCTTCCACTTGCTATTTGGTTAGGTTTAGGCACCAAACTGACTTGGTCACTGAAGGTTTGGGGAAAGGGTCAAATGTACCAATTCACAACATTAACCCTGCATGTTAAAATATAAAGTTTAAAAAATATCCACTGCACTCAACTGTGATACCAGCAGGTCACATGAGTGATAAGGCTGGAGACTGGCCTCCACAGACTCATCACTCTGTGAAACTGATGAGTTGGTGGAAGTGAAAAACCTAAACAAAGCAAGATTTGCAAATATAAACCACAGCCAAAGAAGCACTTGAATATGAAGCTTAAAGAAAAATTACAGAAACCCTCCAAACACTATTGATATCATCTTAGAAGATAATTTGTGGCTATATCATGTCCGGTAATTTAAAAGTGAATTTTTAAGAGCTCTGACATTTTTGGAGTGGGCAACACAATAGAAATCTACTTTGTGTCTTCAAGGAGCAATGTGCACCCATCTCTATTGTCTCAGAAGTGTAGAAATTGCACATAATGTGCTTCAACCATGATTTTCTGCTTCTCATCCTCCTGTCAATTTCATTTCCACTTATGTGCTGTCTATTGCGCTCTGTTCTTGAATGCTTTCATGTTTGGACATGCTTCAGACTCTATGATGCTTGGCTGGTTTGTTGTGATATACCATCTATGTCTGTAACCAGTTTTGACTTTTCTGAAGAATATAAGCATGCTTCTGAGAGTTTGTGCATGTTTGTATGTGTATATTTGTGTGTGCATGTGTGTGTGTGTGTGTGTGTGTGTGTGTGTATGTGTTGTTAGCTCTTGAGAGCTAAAAGATGATGCTGATTGGTGATAACCAGTGTGAATGACTAATTAGAGCTGGTGGCAGGCAGAGAGACTGCCTCTGCCACTTCACAGTGAATGGGCTTTTGATGCGGCATCCAAGCCCTGTGTTCAAATAGCACACAGCACACTCAGGCACACATAGACATTCATGTTAATAAAGACAAAGATTGAAGCACTTTCAGTCATAGATACTAGCCCATAATTATTCACAGATACAAGAACTGGCACACTTTTATCTATATCAAGCCTATGCAATTGCCATGGCCAGTTCAGTCTCAGTTGTAACTGGCAACTATTCTTTTCTTTTCTATCTTATTCTATTCAGTTCAGTGCAAATTCCTTCAGTCTTACATACACATATTGTGGTCCTGATTTATCATGTTTACTTTCATTGCCATTTCATAAGGTGGATCCTTATGGATCCCTCTAAATTAGACAAACTGTCACACTTGAAATCTGACCAAAATGACCCCAAAACATCCACTTACCTTGGTCAGACTTTCTAAACTAATGTTGTTTAATTCTGTACTGTTCAGTTCCATGATAGCTTCTTTGACCTCAAACTGACCACCATGTGCATGTCATCCTTTCCCTGTCAGTGTTGTTAAAGGGAAATGACAGCAGATTTGCAGAAACAAAAGATGATTCATGAAATATAGGTTCATAAATTTTGCCTCAGTGCATTTTGTATTTCTTTGTTGACATGCATGTCCACATTATTATTCAAATAGATTGATTGTGACATTAAAACAGTGTTGTTATGTGGCCAATAATTAGAGTATATTTGTTACACTGAGAGGTGAGATTGGGGTGGTTCTGTAAAAATGGGGCCACTTATATAATGAAAGAATACATGCACAGTTCTCTGATGTGCTTAGAACAAAGGGATCCAAATAAAAGCTGTGCATTATCATGCCAGCAGCCTCAAAAATTGTCTTAAAGGTATGGTGCGTACCATTTTACATTAGTAAATTAGCACTATGGGGAATTGCTTCTTATTAGTATAAACAATGAGATTTTAATAATACATGACAAAATCACAGACATGAAACTGCAGTGTGGCTTCTTAAGATCTGAAAAGTGAATAGTTGGTAGGAATGGATTAAAGTAACTACACATTTTATATGTGTTTAAAAACTGCTGCTTTTTGCACTGTCCCCTTATTATTTTTTCTATCATTTGTGCCTTGCTGAATATACCCAACCTGGAAACACACACACACACACACACACACACACACACACACACACACACAATCCTGCAAATAGCCAGCTGTTACACTGCTGCTCTTTCTGCTGTTCTACTTTAAGATCAGCATATAATGTATAGTTCACACTGCCCCCAATAGGTTGTATTGAGTAGTGCAACTAAATCTGACAAGGCCAGCTGCAGCAGCAGCAGGAGCAGCACTCGTGACTTCTCCACTGTGAGATGACGCAACGTACGCATACACAAGATGTCCTTAGATTTTAGATATACAAAGACACAGAAATATGTTTAAAATTTTATAATAGTTGGTATTGTGTTATTGCAAATTAACTGCTATTCTGTATTTTAACTTATGTATGGGTGAATACATGGATAGAGAAAGAGGTAACTTTATTCCCATAAAGATAGTACGGTCCACACACACACACACACACACACACACACACACTTGTGCATACACACATACTTGCCCATAAACCGTGACAGAGGCATGAACCTCCACAGACCACTTTCCAATCATCTTTCATCATCTCAGCCTTCATTCATTCATCCATTCATGAGGAGGCATGTGTGTGTGTCTGTGTCTGTGTGTGTGCGCGTGCTTTAATGTGATATGACTTGGCTGAGCTGGCTCACCACAATGCAATCCAACAGCCATGATCTGTGGCATCCATCAACTCACACACACCCACACACACACACACACACGCATACATGTGCATGCACACACACTCACAGATTTAGAGTAGTTGCCATCTTGATCTGAGTACAGTCCAGGAGAAGCTGCCAGAAGGAAAGGTCGAACTGCAATCACTCATAGGAAACACATGCACACAAACACACAATCACACAGGCATGCACCTGCTCCACAGCATATATTAGCAAGATAACTATAAATAGCGACTTGCAGGATAAAGCAGTTTATAGAAAATATTCTGGAAAAAAAATAAGAATAATGCAAATGCTTTGACCACTTCTATACACCTAACTCATTTCTGGCAAATCCAAAGTGCCATATAGCAAAATAAATTTGATATATTGCTGTGAACTCATTCAGAAAAACCTGTCCTGTTGAAACAACACATCTCTGCAAGCTGTGTTTTTGCGCATGCCTTAAAAAATGTTTAAGCTAAGCTAACTGATTGCTTTAGTGCTACATGTATATACTGCAGATTCAAGAGGGCAATGGTATCATTTATCTTTTGGTGGGAGAGCAAAGAAAGCATATTTGTTTTAATCTTTCCTTTAATATTAACCCTTTTGGTTGCTAGAACTAGTCAACCTCCCACAATGGCAAACAGTCCCCTGACCTTGGTGCAGATGCAGACAAACTACATCAATGTCCTGTTGTGTACTGTTAAAATGTTTCTGATTCTACAACTTAAAAAAGAAAAACAGTGAAGATAAAACAGGTCAAATTATATGTTTGAATCTAGTCCCTTGACCTTTTCAGCTTTCCTGTGTTCAACCGTGTCTACCATCTGAAAATAAAGTATTGCAAAACCAATCGTAACTAAAGAGAGAAAACTGCAAAAGGGAGACGCATGGGACTTGTCAGCAGGGACAATTATAAAGGCAAAAAGAATATATTCTTCAGAGACAGATGGCGAATGCGGAGGCACAGCAGAGAAGATGGATGTCCTGAATATATGACAGACAGCTGAGGAGATGGGGGGGTGGGCAGCAGAAAAAATACAGATAGTTTTGCGTTATTCAGTGGATATGTGCGTGCATGTTCATGTAAGTGTGGTTGCAACTGTTCGCTGAGTCCTCTTATTTGAGAGTGATTAGTCAAAGCCCTGAGTTTGACACAATGAGATCAACCCGGCTGAGGAGAAGGCATACATTACTGTTCTAGGCCATCAGAAACACGCACACATACACGCACACACACTTGGAGACACATGCACATGCACAAAGAGATGCAACAGTGATGTCCAAACACAAAAGAATATGGGGCTTTTTTTTTTTCAATATACTCTGTGTCTCCGTTTTTTTCTTCAACCTCTCCCTGATCCAAAGATTCACTCTTGTGCAGCCCTTTGTTCCCTTCTTGTAGTTTTCCTGCATAAACTGCCTCCTCCAACCTTATGTCACTGTTTTGTTTTTTTTTTTTTGTTGTTTTTTTTTTTTTTTTTGGGGC
>VUQH01035355.1:0-11403 GCA_015106775.1 Etroplus canarensis | reverse complement strand
ATACCCTGAAGCCCCCCCCCCCCCTACCCAAGAAAACATGAGGGACGCACAAAACACCTGTAGACTGGTTGGGCAAACTCCCACAATCCCTCAAGGATCCTCTAAAGAGCTGGTCTGATGACGACCAGGACGAAAACCAGATTGTTCCTCCTGGATCTCAGGTTGCACCAACAGCCGGACTCTCCTTTAAACCTGTAATGAGCCAAGGTTCTGTGGCGACGATCATCGTCATGGTTTGCGCTGTGTTAGCGTGCGGTTTGTCAGCGGATCATCTGGAGATCTTCATTTGTAACGTTGTAACGAACCAAACGTCTTCACGTAACGAGCTGTTTGAGGGCGGGGTTAAACTCCCGTCCGCAGGTTCGAGCTGCTGTGGCGTTTTGGTGGTTCGAGTTTAATTAAAATCAACTTGAGACGAACACAAACGTTTATTTAAAGTCCAAATTTATGAACATTTATGAACTCTCAGCTTCTCTGTGAAAAACACAGAACCTGTTTCGTCTTCAGCCCTGTGATGGTCATGTGACGGTGTTTTATTGTGGGTTTTTTTTCAGGTCAGGGGTCAGGGGTCACAGCAAGCCAGGAGAAGAGACAAGGACTCGGACTGTGTCCTCCTATAGACTCTTCTTCACCTCCACTCTCATCATCGCCGTCTGTAACGCCATCAGCCTCCCGTGTGTGTGTGTGTGCGTGCGTGTGTGCGTGTGTGCGTACGTACGAGCAGCGGCTGGGGGTGGGGTCACACAGACGCCACCGGATGCCAAAGCGCCAAGCTTTTTCTTCGTGTCGCTCGTCGGTCTGTAAACCAGAGAGAGGGGGCGCCACCGTCCAATAAATCTGCCTTTGTGATGCCCAGGCACCAACCTTTATTACATTTCCGTTATTAGCACCACAGGAAGCAGCTGATTCACCAAATATGAACTTCCTGCTGGGATCTGTCTGTTCGCTCAGATTCTACTCTTACATTTAAGATCTTAAACTAAATCATTTATTGACTTGAAAACGGCGAGTCGGCAGGAAGTGGCGCTTTGAAGCCACGAAGGGGGAAAAAATATTTTTTTGAAAGGTCTTTACTTTCCGTTTTTCTTTGAGTCCAGCTTCACCAGAACTTTCTGAAGGTTTAGTCTGAAATCACAGCGAACAGATCCTGTCATTCTTCCAGACGCTCCACAGCGCCCCCTGGTGAAACTTATCCTTGGCTTTTTAATTCAGCTAAACGGTGAACGCAGGAGACAGATGTTCTGTTTCCCAGCAGATTAAAACGAGCTCGTCATGGTTTCATCATTTTCTATAAAAATATTAAACAGCAACAAAGCAAAGGTTTAAAAGAAACAATTTAATTTTTATAATTCAATCCAGTTTTATTTATAAAGCACCGATTCATAACAAAAGTCTCCTCAAACTGCTTCACACTGTAAGGTAAGAACCTACAGTATCAGAGAGAAAACCCAACAATCAGACCATCCTCTGTGCGCAGCACTTGGTGACTGTGGGAAGGAAGAACTCCCTTTTAACAGGAAGAGACCTCCAACAGAACCAGGCTCAGGGAGGGGCAGCCATGCTGTCAAGCTCAGCTTTGTGTTACTTCTCTCTAACCAATCAGCATCAAGGTAGGGCGGGGCTTATATCCCCACCATAGCGGCGGATAAACCGTCGAAGTAGATACTTCAGATTAATCAGATTATATTAATAAGAATATAACATCGATTAAAAAGTCACGCATGAAAATAATCAAAAGAAATCAAAAATGTTATAAAATTTTGCAGAAATGTCACAGAAACATTAATTTCTTTTTCTTTCGTTTTAAAAATGCATTTTAGCAAAGATGACTAAAAATACATTTAAAATATTTCCCGAACATGCCAGCTTGTAACTGGTTTAGTGGTCACTATGTGGAGACATTCTCCGACACATAACAGGAACATATTTGTAAAATTGTTAAAAAATATTTCAATTTTCTTCGAACATTTTACAAAATGCCAGGTTATATCAAGAGTTTCCAAACTGTCATAAAAATGTGGCTGATGGTAGAAATAATATCTAGAACTAGAATTTTGTCATCATAATAAAAAGCCAGCAGGGGGCACTCTGAGATGGGCCTCAATCAAATGGAGCTAAATGGCTAAAATAATTTCCATCATCTTCTTGACAAAAACATTTTTAATTTTAATAACATCTGAATTTAAAGAAATCGACTCTTTTGTCCCTCAGCTGTCGTCTCGAAATTTCCAGAAATTTACCCAACATTTACATTTTTGTTCTGAATTTCTTTCTGGAGCAGGAAGTTCAACCGTGTTCAGATTTTATTCACATTTATCAAATCAAAGTAACTTTGTGTGAAACTCAGGCCAAAGATAAACAGCCAAACGTTGGCGACAAACCGCCGCGATGGATTTTATTTGTGTCAGTTTTTTAAAAACATGACGTGGCAATAAAATCTGCCAAATCATCAAAAATCTTTCCTTCATAAAAATCATTCAGACATGTTTTGTTTTTTAAAATTTCTGCAGCATCGGCCAGTTGTCCTGATGTACAGAAGCCTAAAGGTGCCAGGAAAATGAATGCCAAAACTAATGTATGTTAAAACTGGTCAAGATTTATACCAATATCCCACGAATTTGACTCCATAAATCCAAATTATTTTCTCACATTTTTATTTATTTTTCAAAGTTTAACGTTTTTAATCTCATATTTATGCTGACATTATTTTATGATTTTATTTCTTTTTTTTCCTTTGGGGTTTTTTAGTGATCTAATCAGTTTGATTAGTAATTTAAATTGGAATAAATTATATTGTTAATGTTGATGTCAGAGTTTTGATTTAATAAGTTAAAATATTTTTAAAATCTTTTAATATTTCCTGTTAAACTTTCCTCAAAATCAATAAATCATAACTTTGACTTAAATTGTCTTTTTCTTTGTTTCAATCATTTGACTTCATATAATTCTACCCTCAGTGAATTTTTTATAAATGTAGTTTTCTGTTTGACTTTGTTTTCTAATTTGACCTGATAGGCCAAGTATTTTACTTTTTAATCTTGTTTTTTCTGATTTTGAACTTTAGCTTTTTCACCTGATTTTAATAAATTTGTCTTTTTACTTCTATCCGACTTTTCCAATATCAAAGCTCAGAATTTGGATTTACGTCAGATTTTGCGTCTTTACATCAAAATTTTATTTTTAAATTATTTTCACCTGATTTGTTTTGACTTTAAATCTCTCTTGAAATTTAAGTTAAAAAATAGTTGGAGTTTGATATTTAGGACTTTCATACACACAGTTCTGACAGAAACATTTATTGTATTTAAATTTAGGTGCTCAAAACTGATTGTCGTAATCTGGACTTACAGTGTGTGTTTTTGTATTTTTAAATCTGCTGTGGAAACAAAACAGAAGTCAAGCGGAGATTTAAAGGAAACGTCTGAAGTTTCAAACCTAGCAAAAAGACCCAGAAACAAACTGGCTCTAATTTAAATTAACAGTTCATAATTAAAACCTTCCCATCATGCCTGTCCGCAGGTTTCGGGTGATGGGATTTTAGTTTGTTTTTTCTTTGGTGTGACCGTTGGACCGCTCTGTGAAAGCTGTTCTTTAATTTGTCATCCTATCAGATTGTCAATAAAAACTTTGAATTTCGCTCCAGTTTCGTGTTTCTTTACCAACGTCAACATGCAGATGTTTTTTTGGGTTTTTTTCATTTCTGAATTATTTCTGTTTCTGCAGTTTAAACGATGCAGACGCGCTGCCATGTAGTCATCCAAGGAGGCAGTGACGCTGTGCGTAGGTCCAATGCTGATTGGCTGGGAGGAAGAAGCTAGAAAAAACAACATGAAAAGCTCAAAGTCCTGTAGTGACACCACCCCCTGGTGACAGTAAACAGCTACAGCATTTAGACAACTGCAAAGCTGTGCATAGGCTCTTTCAAGGACGAACACTATCATAAATTTACCTTCAGCTGCTGTTTGATCATTTCAGACGTCTGGACTAGGACAGCTGGCGACTTTAGTTGGAAAGAAGTTTAATCAACTCCAGCTTCTAGAATCAATAACTCATAAATGAAACTGCAAAAACTCAAACGGCGCCTCTTTGTAACCATCAGGAACAAGTTGTCCTGTTCAGATGTCGATAAACGGTCAAACTTGTCTGTGGTTGGAAAAGAGACGTCAAAGTGCAACACTCCACTGACATCCTGTTGGCTATTGCACAGGGGCCTGGGGTGCCACTGCCCTATGTTGTTATCCCCCCCCAAAAGAAAAAAAATTGTGGAGGGGAGATGAGGTCTGGCTCACTTTTTTTGGGGAAGCAAGATTTTTTCCTTTCTCAACGCATCACTGTAACAATATGATAATTTTAAATAATATTCATTCAGTGAATGTTATTTCTTTTTATTATAGATGCATATACCATAAGTGCCTTAAAAGTGAAAAATGACATGAGTCGGGTTCAGAAGCAGGTTTCAGGTTTATTTTATGAGTCCATGCAGTTAGTCAGGACGTGACAGACTGGACGAGGTTTTCTGTACATGATGGAAAACTTCAGCAGACAAACAACAACGACGCACCTCCGATCGCCAGCTCCATCGTGACGACACATCAACATTGACACGTCTTGCTGCAGAGATTTACATTCTGAGTCTGATCAGAGGTGAGGAGGAACTGCAGGAGCGGTTGGGTTATATTTATCGGTGAATATGGACGGGATTAAAAACCTTTTGGCTAAATCTTTGGGAGACTAGCAATAACGAATTTGAACGTTAGCATCTTTAAACAGGCCAGTAAATTAAAGCAACTTTATTGTTTAATTTGTTCTTTAATTTGAACAAATTTTTTTTTTCAAATAATTATGTGCGAGTGATGTTCAATCAAACTAAAAGGGGCTGATCTCGCAAAGGAGCTAATTAGCGTAAGTGTAATTAGCTTAAATTAAAAAACCGTTTTTAAATTCCTCACCCTGAAGCTTCCTCCTGCCTCCTGAGATGATGCTGCTGTTTTGTGGAACACCTCAGAAATCACTGAAAAGTGTTTTCATGTCATTTTTCTTCACACAGTGAAAAGTAACGTGACGTTAGCGTCGCTAGCGTTTCCTGTAGGAACGCCTCGATAAAACCAAACATTAAAATGGATGCTGTGACAATTTAGTGTTAAAACGTTTTAGTAAAAACCAAAGTTAAAAACAACAGAAAATCCTTTACAAATGACAGAAACCGTTTCATAAATGCACTTAAAGAGTTTTTCACATTGGAACCATCGACTGTTCAGAGCTGATGAAAGAAAGAAGGCAATGAAAGGTTTTCAGTCGCAGAGACAAGTTTCACTCAACGGCTTTCCTCCACAATTTTAACATTTTTCAGCTTTATTTTACAGCGATATCAAAGTTTACTGATAACTTTATATTGGATTAAAATTGTATAAATTAAAGCTTGGCTCTATAATTATTAATAATTATATCACCCAACATGACCTGAATTGTAAAGAAGGAAAAACAAAAAAAAGCGTATCTAAGCGAGGAGGAAACTTCGGTGCTGAAACTCGTCCCTGAAGCGGTCAAACATCGGATATATAAAAGCACTTCTGAGGTCCGAACGCCTTCGTCCCTCCTGTTGCATTGATAAGTTTGTACCTTCTGTACAACTCAAGGCATCGATTTTCCTCACAGGAAAACAAACTCACTTCATTTATATGTATGCACAAATAACCAACAAGAAAGAAAGCAAAAAGAGCATTTGATATTTTAGTTGCTTCTCTGGTAAACTTTAGACACAGCTGCACATAACATAGCAGGCTAACAGTTAGAAGAAGGTGATGCTGTGTTCACACCAAACAGGCCTGTGCTTCTCCTTTAATAGTGGTCAAAAAATTCAGAAAATAACTAAACAAACGTACCGCCAAACACTGGCTTTATTCCAGTTCCACTCTCTTTATATTTTGCTATCTAACCCTCTCTTCTGTCGCAGTTAATCATGCATCAACGTACAAAAAAGAGAAAAAAAAAAAAACGAGCAAAAAGTAAAACTTTAATTACGGTTAAAAAAGCATTAGCTAGCTAATAATAAGTTTTACTTTACACATTGGCTACAACAAATAATGTTAGCCATCCTTACTTAACTTAAATTGTTAACATTTGCCTGTGTTTTCAAAACAATAAAAGCTACAACTTGTATAATATTTTGTGGAGAATATAAAATTCAAAAAGCTAGCAATAATTTCAGTTGCGTTACTGTCATGATCATAGCTAGCACATACCTAAAGTAAGAGTTTTACAAAGCTTATAACAAAATCCATGGTAATGGACTAGTGCTTATATAGCGCTTTTTATGCCATACTGTATATTGTACCAGTTTCAAAGGAGTTTGTTATTGTTTTTATGTAATAAGTTACATTAGTGTAAAGGAACATTATTTCATTAGCATTTGTGTGCCAAAATAAACTCCAGCTAGGTGGTTGTTTAGTTAGCTAGTATGTCTTTAGCTAAAAGATGTGCTACAGCAGCAATAAATCACCTCCACTTATTTAGACAAAAATATTTTTTCAATATTTGTGGCAGAAATCTTTTATATAAAAAGCTGTTTTACTTAATCTTCCACTTACTGCACAGTTATCCATTAGCATGACGATGACTTTGGTCAATCAGTAAAATGGTGTTAGCAGAAAGAGGACAGAGTATCTGTAATAATAATGAAAAAATAAGATTTTCATTAAAAATGAAAAAGTGGCTGCTAGCATTATAATGCCAAAATCTTTGATAATAAGCGGTTATCCAGTAACGTGACAAAGCCTCAGCTAAAAGTCTGTCGTTAAATAGCATTTGGCTAGTTGGTAAAAAAAAGACAGAAAACCTATACTAAAAAAAAAAACAAGGACCTTTTTATTAAAAGACATTACATTTTCTAAACAACTGCAAGTTATTAGCTGTTGGCATTATAATACTAAAATGGTAAAGAATTTTATGAAAATGACTTGGCTAAAAGCCTGCATTTTAATATATATATTTAATTAGCTTGTAAGGAAGCATTAAGTAAAGGGACAAAGAACCTCCACTCATACTGAGTGAACAAAAACTTTTCATGACAATTTTTAGTGAATGTTATTAATTGCTAGCATTTGTAATGCTAAAATGCTAGATAACAATGGTATTACCATTAGCATGATTTGGCTAAAAACCTGCAGCTGAGTAGCTATTTTGTTAGCTAGTAAAAAAACTTTAGTTAAAAAGGGATGTGTCAAATACATCTTTATAATGTATTACATTTTTTAAATTAACCATTATTTTAGCTTTATTCTGGTCTGTGTTAGTCTTTAGAGGAATAACACCAAAAGTTAATGCGTCAGTAACTGCGACAGATAGCATGACAGCTAGTTTTACTAGCTTATTATTAGCTTGATTAGCTCGAACAGTTTTTTTTTTCTTGATGGTAATCATAAACTGTAGTAAATGTGTAGCACGACAGCAAACACTAGCTGACTGAAGAACCTCTGCTGTAGTTAATCTGAGTGAAATGAGCAAATATTTACAGACACATAAACTGTTAGCTCGCCTACAAACATTATTCTAAATGCTTTGATTTAGTATTTTAAATATTGACGCATATTATCCACACTATTCTAAGTATAAAGTAAGCACTTGATGTTAATACGTGAATACTCGGGCGCAGGATGCTGGAATAAAGCCAGTGTTACAGCATTAGTCTCAACATCATCATCAGCGTTGGAGCAACACTGAAAACACGTCTGTGTTAGATTTAGTGGGCGGTTAATAAAAAACCAAACATTCACATGTTCAGGAAACTGAGCACTGTCCATCTCACAAACAAAAAACATACTTTTAGAGTCCACAGAATCGGCTCTCCTGATTGGCTGGTGTTACCCATAGGAATGTATGCTGGAGCCAATCGGAGAGGAAGAACACTGAGCTTCAGGGTTTATGGACCACAGTTGAAATGATGAATAGTGATGTTTTTAAAACAAACCATTTCATTTTCAGCTTGGCAGCCATTTGGCTCCACAGTTAGCCTTCATATGTAGAGTCAGGTTACCATTAGCATGTTTAGCATGTGACAGAAATACAAAGAAAAAAAATTACAATACTTTTTCCTCAGAAATTTAAATCGGACCTACAATGATGCCCTAACAAACATTAAATCACAGACTGAAGTAAATGAGCATTGAAATAATTTTTTCACCAGCTATCGCTCACATGTGCAAACAGTTTAGCGTATTTCTGATAGATGACACGTCACAAAAAGATTTTTAAAAGCTCTGAAAGGTCATCTTATTTCCTTTTTGTGCTCATGTCAATAATTGCCTTCTACAGGCAATACAGCTCACAAGCCCCTCTGCAGGCTTCCAGGACTCGGCCAATCAGAAAAAAGTGGGCTTTTGGGGAAAGGGGTCATAAAGAGCAAGAGGAGCTAAAATGGCATTCGTTTTGCTTGCCTTATTCTACCATGGATTTTTAACATAGTAATAAAAACTGTTTCTTAGATTCAAATATATAAATTCTGTTAGGAATACACAGAAAAAACAAACTAGTAAGAATTGGAACTGAGTCACTGTCATGCTAATGGCTAAAAAAATAACAGCAACAGGAAAATATTTACAAATTTAAATTAAGAAGTTCTTAAGTAAAATGTGAAATGGAAATCTTTACTTTTTGGATCAATGGAAAGCTGTTCTAGCAGAGCCCAAACTCGCAAGCCAGCGTACTCTTAGCACCGGACCCAAGTCTGGGTAAATGGGAAGGAAGGGCATCTGGCCGAAACTCAAATATGCAGCTCAATCATAAGATTTTGTGGCCTCCTGTGCCGTCAACCGACAGGGTGCCGGTAGAAACTATGTTGGCTGAAGACAAAAGGGACCATAAGAGGAGGGACTTCAAATCAATTCAATTTAGTTTTATTTATAAAGTGCCGATTCACAACAAAAGTCTCCTCGAGCTGCTTCACACTGTAAGGTAAAGACCCTACAGTATTAGAGAGAAAACCCCAACAATCAGACCAACCTCTATGAGCAGCACTTGGTGACTGTGGGAAGGAAGAACTCCCTTTTAACAGGAAGAGACCTCCAACAGAACCAGGCTCAGGGTTGGGGGTGAGGAGGACCTGCAGAGGGTTGGTGAGAGATGGAGGCAGATGATCTACAGAAGACGACTCCAGCAGAGTCCAATAATTAAAACCGCAGAGCTGGAAATGAGCGGAACCACCTTTCAAAGTAGAGCTCGGTCAGGAAAATCTGACCCAAACCTCTGCGTGTGTTCCGTTGGTAAAAACACCAAGAAACACCATCGACTTCGGCGAGGAGCTTTGACTGATCGATGTCTGGTGAAAGAACAGACATTTGGCCACAGTGGAATGCTGCTGGAGGATAAACACGACATCCATATTTCAGCTTCTTTGAAACTGAGAACACAAAGTCCACGTTGTGCTTCTTCCACGAAGTGTTTCTGCTGTCCTTCGGTCACTGCTGGTGGTCTCGTCCAGGAGGAGGAACGAGCTGCTGCACGCCGGCCCAACGCAGCACTTCTCTCTTGGTTCATCTCGAAATAAATACTGAGAGAAGCGCGGCTGACCTCTGAGCAGGTTCACTGCTCGTTTTATGTCTGATTAAAGAGATGCTGTAATTACAGGATGTTTGCTGACGGATTTTCCTGCAAAAAACACTCCAATGAAAGCAAAAGGAAGAGCTGTGGAATCTAAAATGCTCAGATTTACTCGTTTGGGGCTTTTTGTTTGATTGGTTTCTGTAAACAGGCGGTCTGAGCTCTGCTGCTGCTCAGCGATCAGTCAACAAGGTGAACAGCAGCTGAAGATCTGCTGATCTTTACAGTTTAACTCCAGAAATGACTGAATTGAGAAAATCCAGAAGCTAAGCGGATCCCTCGGACCGGCAGTCCGTCAGGTCTGAGCGAAACCAGCCGATTCCAGCCGCCACCTTCCCTCGGTTTAACCGCCGCGTGTGACGGCTCACATGATGCCGTTGGTGACGTACTGGAACGAGTCGTAGAGTTTGGTGGTGATGGAGCGCATGGACCCGTCCACCAGCTGCTCCACCAGCAGCTGCAGCTGCTCCTCGGTCAGAGACATGTGGAAACGCTCCTTCAGGCCGCGGATGGTGCTCGAGCCGTGGAAGCACGGCAGGTGGGAACCTGAGGGGTCAAACAGAGCGATCAGAGCTGGACTTCATTCTTACTGGTTTTAATAAACAGACAATGTGCAGAGATTTACTTAAATGCCCTGTATTAAATGTCACTCAGTCTTCAAACCGACACTGAAGCATCAACAGCTGTCATTCCTCAAATGCCCACTAGAGGGAGGCTCTCAAAGTGAGTCCGCCCCATCGTTTAAAGATGATTTCTCTCCGTTTGCTAGCTCATCATCTGTATTTCACCAGCAGATGGAGCAAAAAGCCTTGGTCCCTAAACTCAAAACCCCGAAAAGTTCTGATAAATATTTTTAGCTGCTGAATTTTTGGACCCCCTTGAAGGCAGCAGACGATTTATATCGATATCGAGTGGCTAAGAATCAACGTGGCAATCCCTTGGCGCATTGCGTGAAGTATTCTCTCTCTTTTAGCTCCGTTTTTGGTCTTCACCAAGCCTGAGAAATGAAAGCTCCAAAAGCTGCAGTTCCTCTAACGCCCACTAGCGGCTCCGGCAGCGAGTCAGTTCCCGTAGACTCCCATGTTAAAAGTTTACGGCAGAAATAAAAACGTTCACAGTCTTTTGGATTCAGGCTCGAAGTTTGCATTACTGGGGGCGTGGCCGCATTGATTGACAGCTGTCTGTTCAGCTGATTGAAGTCCCTGAACTGGACCTACTCCCTGTCCTGTCGTAAGGCTACGACTGTAATATTTTGTTTAATAAAACGGATAAAAAGGTTAATTTTGGTGACAGAAGCAGTTCTACAGTAAGAGCCGTAAATACATGACATTTAAACCTGGAACCACATGAGAAGCAGGAAATATTTAGATTGATTTTAACTGGCTGTGGTCAGTGTTGTCCATCTTATCCGGTCTGTGAGCTTTTCAGCTGGACTGTCCTTACCTTGCTGCATGATCTCCACGATCTGCAGGACCTTCTCCATGTGCTTCCTGGCTGCGATCAGACCCTGAAGCATCAGCATCTTATAGTAGATGAACATGTCTCCATCCAGCCCACCCATCACCTGGAACACATGGAACACCAGGAGTCAGGAGAGCCGTCAGGTGGACGGAAAAGAACACTGCATTTTTTTTTTAAATAGCTGGAAAAACTGGACAATAGTGATGGACAGACGGACAGACGAGGTCAGACAGGAGAAGAGGAATGAAAGTCAGTAGAAACAAGACAGAGTACATGTGTGTGAATGAGAGGGAGGCAGGTGGAATGGTGAAGATGCAAGGAGTAGAGGTGGTGAAGGTGGATGAGTTT
>VUQH01035353.1:0-13263 GCA_015106775.1 Etroplus canarensis | reverse complement strand
GAAAAATGCATATTAATATTGTGAAGTCTAAAATTGCTAAAAGTATTGCTATAATGTGTAAAATGAGAAATTTTATAAATCAACAGTCATTATTTCTATTGTATAATTCTTTCATTCTGCCATACCTTAGTTATTTAGTAGAAATTTGGGGGAATAATTACAAATCAAATATCAATCCAACCTAGTCACTCCAAAAGAAGGCTATTAAAGTTGTAAATCAAGAAAATTATTTTGCGCCAACAAATCCCTTATTTATAAAACTAAATACCTTAAAAATGCATGACCTTGTTGACCTAAACACAGCAGTTGTGATCTACAAGGCATACAACCATCAGCTTCCTCACAGTATCCAGAAGATGTTCGAGCTCAGAGAGAGTCGCTATAACCTCAGAAGAAAAAGGGCTAAATTTGTGGAAAATGTTAGATGATAAAATAAAAGGGTGTTATTCAGTAAAAATATTTAAAAGAACATACAAATTTAAGGCTATTGAAAAATATAAAGGACTAGTGGAATTGGTTTCAAAGTAAATGATTATACAAGACAACTGTGTGAATATTGTGTGACAATAATGTGAATGATGACTAAACGTATTTAATTCCTTTGTTTGTTTGTTTTTTGTCAATGTTAAGCATAATACGTGTGGTTTTGTTTTTCTTTGATTATGATACAGTTCTGTGGTAAGAGGGCCAGGCACAAAAAGTTTAAACTTCATACTGGACCCTTTTGGTCTTTGTCTTTGATTTAAATTTGAATTTAAATTTGAATTTGAAATTAACTGCACTTGGTATATAAAATGAGAGATTGAGATTGATAAAAAAATGTGTATCTCATTTTATCTTGTCTTATCTTGTCTTAATTCCAAATTCTCTAGTAGAGAGCAGCACTTCACTAATTTGCTTATTGTTCTAGCACATTTTATATACATAAAATATTTTTTAAATACCCTGTACCCTCTATTCATCTTTTAAGTAACCAAATTTCAATTTATATTTTCAAACATTATCACACCTCAAAAACCCCAACAAGAAATTTAACAAGACTTTGCAAAACATATAAAATTATACCCAGGTAACCACACCTCTTGTAAATTTATTATGTCATTATTGTTATATGACAGTATATATTAACCCATAAGAACCCAGACCCATTTTCTTTACAGGAAAATTATGGGGGATATACAACAGACCAAGAGGCCCACACAGCTGTAAAAAATCTAAAGTGTTTGTTACATGCATGTCACCATGGGTTCTTATGGGTTAACAAATATATTTTCCACCATTTTTAAGTGAACACTGTTCAAAAACGGTTTATTAAAAAAATCCCTGGTAATCTTTCCTTATTTCTCTCAAATTCTTTATTTTTTGCATCAAATCAAGTTATTTTATTCGAGGCGTTAATATTTAATTCTGATTCCTGGGCAGAAAGCATTGGTCAAACCCAGCTGCAATTATAAAAAATAAGGGCGGAGCTCTGAGAGGATGCACTGCCGCGTTGCTAAGCTAGAGGGCGTAATCGTGCCTTCGCGGTTTCGGCGCGCGTTTGACACTCGACCTCCGCACCGTGAAACCGAGAACCGGGTGGGAGGAAGGGAGGAAGGGAAGCTGCTGCCTCTGCTACGTCGGGCTGCTGTTTCGTGATTAGCAAGCCGTTTGGAAGGCAGGTGCAACACTGACGTTTGGGAGCTGCCGACGAGTGCCGTCTCTGGAATTAAAGCACGGGGTGAGTGTCTTGGTAGGCTAATGATGGCTGTTCGGCTAATTAGCTTTCTGACAGGACCTGACTGTCGTTGCGACAGTATTTCAACTCCGTTAGACGCGTAAACTGATGGCGTCTGTTCTGCTCAGGCTGTGTATATGTAGTTACAGAGCTAAGAAGCTGGCTAGCTTAAGTCCCCCACTTGCCGTTGCTGGGATCTGTTTTACCTTCTGCATCAGCGTTAGGCTAAAGCTGCTGCTGCTGCTATTAGCTGACTGGTCGTGTCCTGTTTCCACTCCTACTGCTGTCAGTATATGTTTCATCTTCTAGATATCGCCTTAGTTTAAAAGCACGGGAAGCCGTATAGATTACAGACTGTTAGTGGATGTTATGAAGAAGTGCTTCGTGGGGTACAGGAAGCAGATGCTTGCTTGATGACGAACTAGTAGCTACATCATTTGGCACCGGACAGCCAGCGGCCGGTGTTTCCATCTTCGGTCAGACAAGAGGACGAGAGGAAATGGGGGGAATCTGCCCCACCCAGTCACCCACGCAAGTAAACACATGTTGTTTCCCCGGTTTCTTCGCGGCCCGCTAGTTTAAGTGTTAAGATGAAGAGAGGCTGATGCGACTCAGATGGATACAGCATCCCCTTGAATTCAAGTTTAATGGGTGGCAACCTGTTTTTGTTAATCGTGGGTATTTGAGAAAACATCATTAATTAAATTTAAATACTAGGACTTATGAAAATGAGCAGCCATGTGTTATTTTGGAGCTAAATAATTTCATATATACTATATGAACAAAAGTATTGGGCTGTGTTTGTGAAGTTGGTCCTCCCTTTCAGCTGTAACAGCTTCCACTCTTATGGGAAGGCTTTCTACAAGAGTCAGTGTCTGTGGGAGTTTTTGTCCATATGTGAGGTGAGACACTAATGGACTGGCTCTCCCACTCCTTTCTAATTCATTGCAAAGGTGTTGGATGGGTTTGAGGTCAGGTCTCTGTGTGGGTCTGTCAAGTTCCTCCACACCAAACTCATTCAGCCTGTCTTTATGACCTCGCTTTGTGTACTGGGGCACAATCATGCTGGAACAGAAAAGGGCCTTCCCAAACTGTTTCCACAAATTTGGAAGCGTAGAATTGTGCGAAATATCTTGGTAAGCTGAAAAATTAAGATTTCACTTTAATGGAACTAAGAGGCCCAGGCCAACCCAGAAAAACAAGTCCACAGCATTATCTCTCCTACACCAAATTTACTGTTGACACAGTCAGGGCAAGCACGTAACACTCTCCTAGAATTTGACAAACTGAGACGTGTCCACCAGACCGCCACATAGATGTGTGTGGTTTTCATGTTTATACTGTTCCAGAGTCTAGTTTCAATGTGCACTCCATCCAATAATTGCCATTTTGCTTGATGATGTAAGGCATGTATGCAGCTGCTTGGAAACCCATGCAATGAAGGTCCCAACACATTTTTTGGGGGTGGCTGTGGCTCAGGAGGTAGAGTGGGTCATCTTCCAACAGGAAGGTTGGCAGTTCGATCCCTGGCTTCTCCAGTCTACATGCTGAAGTGTTCCTGGGCAAACACTGAACTCCAGATTGCTCCCGATGCATCCATCGGAGTGTGAACATGTGCATGATAGTTAAACGTGCTTAAAGGCATAGAGTAAAACACTATGTGAGTGAATTAGGCTTGTAGTAAAAAGCGATTTGAGTGCTCAGTCAGAGTAGAAAAGTGCTACATAAGCACCAGTCCATTTACCATGTTAATACCAGAAGAACACTGCAGTTATTGAGTCAGCAGAGCATTGGCAACCTTTATGCATGATGCACCTCAGCAGTCACTGACCCTGCTGTGGTTCCTAAACATTTCCACTTTGCAAAAATACCGCTTACAGTTGACTGTAGAATATCTAGGAGGGAAGAAGGTTCACAAACTGACTTGTTGCAGCGGTGACATCCTATCACAGTACCATACTCTAATCTTGTGAGTTCTTTAGAACAGCCCATTCTTACACAGATGCCTGATTTTATACACCTGTGACAATGGGACTGAATGAAACACATGAATTCAATGATTAAGAGGTGTTGCTCAATACTTCTGTCCATGTAGTGTACCTGCTTAACCCTTGCTAGCTGGTATTCACATTTGCTAACTGCAGTAATTTCTGGCTTGGATTTTTCTCTGGCAATTAGAGCTTTAGTAGAACATTTATCCCATTAACCCAAACCCACAGTTAATCTTAACCCATACAGTTGGTTCAGTTATTATCACAGCTTGATTTATGCAAAACCTCTATCCTGGTCAGATGTAAGTAGTTTATGTAACCACTTTCTTTGTGTTTCGCCTTAGTGGTGTGGCGTAATGAGAGCAGAGGAGTGAAGGAGACAGTTGTCCCAGTAAAACATTGGCAGACAAGTGGGGGTCTGGGCAAGGATGCTGGAGGCAGATGCAGACCCAGCAGGTGCAGCGGTCGAGGGGGAAGGGGAACCCGAGATGGGGAGCAGAGACCTAAAGGCTGAGGTGGTGCGGCTTACTCTTGAGCTCCAAGAGGCCACGGAGGAAAAGCTACAGGCAGCTCGCTATGGCCTGGTGGTGTTGGAGGAAAGTTCTGCCCTCAAGATGAAGCACAGGCAGCTGGAAGAGGAGCATGAATCCCTGAAACTGGAGTTGCAGCAGCTCAAAGAGGTAAGAACACTTAAGGCAGCTATGTTATATTTAGACAGTTTATGTTGTCTTTTATGCTTTTTGAAGTTATCATTCCCCCAGCCTTCAGGTACAGTTCTCTTATATCACACTAACGCATTGTGGTCTTTGTTTTTGTAATTACACATTACTAATGAATTCAACCATTTCCTGAACTTAGGTTTGACAGTGACAGTCTTAAACAGTACCATGACACAACAAATGCTATTAAATACAAGGATTTAAATGCTATCAACTTTAATGCTTGACAAAATATTTAGGCACAAACTCTCTGCTCATTCAGTAAATTTTATTTTTCATTTATAGTTTATTTTTATAGGGACATGTATGTGATTTAAAAGCCCTAGTTGGGCCCTCGTTGGGCTTTTAAAATACATACAGGAAAAAAAAATAACGCATACAATCTAATCAATAAATATATATATATTAAAAACACACAACTCCAACACAATAAAATGTAACCACAGCACAGGGCACAAACTGCAGTATAATAGTATACTTTAATACAGAGCACAGCAAATTATTCGTGACTGCGTTACTGATTCTGTTTGGAAAAACTTTCAGTTTAATTTTTAAATGATTCCAGTCAGGGTTCAGCTTGATGTCCTGAACAGAAAATGCTGTTCGACCAAATGTGGATTTGTATCTTGCAGTTACCCTACGTTCCCACTGCAGGCAAAAGTGGCCCAAATCTGATGATTTTTTATTTATTTATTTATTTTTTTTGCCCATATGTGACCCAAATCTGATTTGTCTATGACAGTCTGAACGGCACCGATCTATTTTTTTTTCGAATCAGAGTCAGGCCACTTCAATATGTGGTCCTAAATCAGATATTTTTGAAAGCGTCCTCTGTCTGAACGGTCATGACACATTTCATCCAACTTTTACGTCATTGACGTGGGACAGACATCATAATTCTGTGTTGGAAGAGGCGAGATGCAGCAAGATCAAATGTCAACAATGCACAAAATAAGCATGATAGACAGCGTTGATGGAACTAGTCAGTGGAAAGAAAGTGAAGTTTTATTCACACGCTGACATGTGTAGCATCCATATTTACTTCCATAAACACAGCATGCTGCATGTGATGTCACATTGTCTTCTGCGCATGCATGGCACTTCAGGGCCAGAGACTGTTCACCCTGGAGTCTAATGGCAGTCACATTTAAATTATAACGTGAACGACCATGCAAAAAAATCGGATCTCAACAAAAAATTGGAGTTGCCTGCAGTGGGAACATAGTGTTGCTGAATTCAAAGCTTTCAGGGGAACCACGAGAACACTGTGCACCTGAGAAGCCTGATCATATAAACATTTGTAAATTAGTTTAAGATATGCAATGTAATAAAATGATCAAAACTTAACATATTTAATTTCTTAAGAACATCACAATAGCACAACCTTATTGGCTTCTTATCCAAAATTTGAGTTGCTTGATTGTATATCATAATAGTAGACCTGATGGTTGTGGAAACCGCCTGTAACATAGCGGTTACACAGTGGTTTGAATAAGGGGAAAAACCATGGACTGCATAAAGGCATTTGCAGCATGAAATTGCAAACAGTATCTAATAGGTTTAAATGTACATAAGTTTTCTTTTGCAAACTTAGTCATCTTTTTAACTTGTTTCTCAAATTGTAGATGGGAATCTAAAATTAGGCCTAGATGTAAGCGATTCCCTGAAAGCTGTTCATTAATCTCTAGATTTAATCACTTCTTTTGAGAACTGGGCACTGGAAGGAAAACAAACTGCCGCAGTTTTCTTAATGTTTAGTGTGAGGCATGCGTTTTCAAATCATGCTGTGATGGACTGTAAAGGAGTGACAGTTGAGAAAAAACAGGCAAAAGAATTCTACCAGATACATATATCACTATTTTTGATAGCTAGGGAGCTGCCTTGTGGTCTGGTAATCCTATAAAGATACCATTGTTGGATTTTTACATGTGTCAGTGGACTATGTCATGAATTTGACTGCTCATCCCTTCATTGTCTTTTTGTCGCTCTGAGTTTCTGCTGCCACAATAACGGCTCTGTTACAGTTGTGACCTAATATTATACTTTCAGTGAGGAGGCTTGTGATCACATGCTGAGTCAGTTTTGCCCTCTCATGTCATTTGATGTTGGAGGCCCATGTGGGAGAAGACTGGTAGGTGATTAGGATGTTCTCACAGCCTATGATATGTTGCTGTTAACACGCAGTAGTTTCATTGCCTATAATAAACAGATTTGGAAACAGATTAATTGACCATTCTGCAATAAAATTGACAACCAGCCCCATCGATGGTGTTTTAAAGACAATTTCATTTTTAAAAGTCCATTTTATAGAAGTGTGTTTTGGACCTTTACATTCATGCGTCCTCTGATGTTGTGCTGAATGAATTTTTTCCCCCTGCTTAGAGAATTTTTTTCTTGTCCCCAAAGAGTTTTCAGCCAGAACCAAAGGAAAACCTGCATTTTTTTAATTATTTTTTAAGCTCATCTGGCTGAAGGGCCCCAAAGGGTCACCACAGCAGATGAATCCACATTGTTAATTTGGTACAGATTTTATGCCTGATGCCCTTCCTGACGCAACAACTATTATAGAAGGTGCTTGTCTCCCCAGTCAAACTTGCCCGCAATCATCACTTAATAGTCTTCACCCAAATATTGTTCAAGGGCAAGGCCAAGTTTGTTTTATGGGCAGTTTTTCAATTTTAATAAGAATTGCTACAAGAATTGGATTTTAATGTTCATAAAATGAATGTTTGCATGTGCCCCTCTGTCCTCATTAGGTTTTTTAATGGCCTAGCATTGCCTTAAGCTAGACTTGAGCCATTGTCCTGATATGCATGCTTGTGAGCCTCCTTGACTTGAAAACCCAGGTGTAAGGGATTAATATTGTTCCTCGATGTAAACTTTTCCACAAATACCCCAGGGCCTTAAAGGTATTTAGTATTGCTTGAGAAGGCTTTTAAAAACTG
Organism: Etroplus canarensis; assembly: GCA_015106775.1. Taxonomy (NCBI): domain Eukaryota; kingdom Metazoa; phylum Chordata; class Actinopteri; order Cichliformes; family Cichlidae; genus Etroplus; species Etroplus canarensis. The sequence goes on along the minus strand of VUQH01035353.1, from coordinate 5,891 downwards.
GTTTATGTAAGAAAGTAATCCAATAAAATTAAGTCCCATCATGTGGGCAGAATTTTGGTTTTGCAATCATTCCATCTACCTGTTTAAATTGAGTGGTGGTGGTGGTGATGGTCCTTATAGTTACTGACTTTAATCAATACATGTGTAAGAATAACATTAAAAATGGTTCACTGAGATGCTTCATAACTGTATACAAATCAAAGCTCTTCATGTCTGTAGCAGTGTATTGTTTTTGATTTCAGTTATTTTTAGTCTGCCTGAACCTCATTTCTTGGCTATTTACCCGCCTAGGCTTTGGCAGGATTTTACAAAGCAGGGCAAAGTGATATGCTGTAAAATATCATTGTTACATAATCATACCTCAGTGTTCAGTTAAGCATGTTTAGTAGCATGTTCGTTTCATTTAACACCTTATGTGATTGTTCTTTCATCACCGCTCATTCATGCATAATGTACCAAGAGCCATGGCTATGGCAAGCTGTGAAGAAATGCACGTTATTAGAGTGTTGAAGATAATGTATTGGGGTCATAGTATAATATTGGCGAGACAGACCCTGCGAAATGTGTGCAAGTTGTTGTTAAGGTCTAAGGTTACTGAACCATATCAGCTATTTCCTCACTGCAGTCTGTTCTCTGATGATGAATGTCAGCTGAAAACTGACGGGGAAGTGCAATTTCCTCTCCTTTGTTTAAAATGTTTGCATTTCTTATCTTTATGTGATATGCTCTAGGTTTCAGTTCTGTAAACATCTTCTCTTTCCAGTGTCTAGATACTGTTTTGCTGTATCTTTCCTTAACAGTTTTTGTTTGTTTAAAGGCATTTGCAGATTCTGTGAGCAGCCAGAAACGTGCAGCTGCTGATGGAGAGTGCCGGGAGGAGAGCCTGCTGCAGGAGACTGCCAGTAAAGAGGCTGCCATGGCAACTCGCATAGAGGAAGTTCAGGCAGAGCTCAAGCAAGCACGCCTTGCTCTGAGCAATACCCACGCAGAGATCGATAGACTTGGGGTGCTCTCCACCCAGCTAAAGAAGGTATGGTGTACTCACTCAGTACACCTGTATACTCTCTTTATTGTGTAGACCATAAGGCCCCATGTACTTGTGATATATGCATTGAATCTGAATCACTAGAGAATATATTAGTCATGGAGCCTCATTCCTACAGCAAAATTAACTGCATGATATGGATTTGACAGCTGAGCATTTAAAATGCTATGCTTTAGAATGATATTTCAGTGGATTGTCTTCTACAGGAATGTGAGTGCCTGGAGGCAGAGAAGGGCCATCTGAGAGATGAAATAAAGGAATATAAAGTGCGTGAGATGCGCCAATTACAGGACAATGGTGAGCTAGAAGAAGAGAACATATCGCTACAAAAGCAGGTGTCTGTGCTCAAGGAGAACCAGGTAAGCTTTTAATTTTTTTTTTAACATTACATTTGCTGGTTTTGGCACTGAAAGCTCATGCTGTCATAGATGAAATAAAGCAAATAAGCACCCCCCCCTCCACCCATATACAAATTTTAGGGTGAAAATATAAATAAAAAATGTGTAATTTCAACCCTAGCTCTATGTGGTACATATTTTACATTTTCTGAAGGGTTTGCAAGAGCCAGAGAGGGGGTTCAGGATGAGCCTGAGGAGGAGACATGGATATGTGAGGCAGAAGGTGTTTGCAATTCTCAGGGTCAGAGAAGATGATGACAAAGAATACCAATGCTCATGTGCCACAGTTTCTGAATCACCTGAAGCAGGTTTGTGTGGCGTGGTTGACCATAAAGGTGCAAAAACTGCTTTAACTCCAGCACTAGCTGCCCAAGGCCAATGCTTGTTTGTTCTGTTTGTCTCACTCCCTCTCACAAGTGATAGATCAGCATACCATCTCCAAATATACAAAGATATACACTCACTGGCCATTTCATTAGATATACCTGTTCAACTGCTCATTAGCACAGATATCTAATCATGACAGATGGGTTCAAGATGGGGCTGGGATCACATCAGGCATCAGCTCTGAGCCCCTTCTAGTTTGCAATGGTGATGGACAGGTTGACAAATGAGGTCAGGCATGAGTCTTTGTGGACTGTGTTCGCTGACAACATTTTGATCTGTAGTGAGAGTAGGGAGGAGGTGGAGGAGAGCCTGGAGAGGTGGAGGTATGCACTGGAGAGAAAAAGAATGAAAGTCAGTAGAAGCACGACAGAGTACATGGGTGTGAATGAGAGGGAGGCAGGTGGAATGGTGAAGATGCAAGGAGTAGAGGTGGTGAAGGTGGTTGTGGTTAAATATCTGAGGTCAGCCATCCAACGCAATGAACAGAGCACAAGAGAGAGTGAAGGTGAAGACGAGAGTACAGGTAGGGTGGAGTGGGTGGAGACCAGTGTCAGGGGTGCCTTGTGACAGAAGGATAGCAGCAAGAATGAAAGGGAAGGTTTACTAGATGGTAGTGAAGCCTGTCATGATGTATGGTGTGGAGACAGTGGCACTGACAAAAAGACAGGAGGCAGAGCTGGAGGTGGCAGAATTGAAGATGTTGAGATTTTCGTTGAGAGTGACCAGGATGGACAGGATTAGAAATGAGTATGGAGATAAAGTCAGAGAGGCATGGCCGTGATGGTTCAAGGACATGTTCAAAGGAGGGATAGTGGATATATCGGACAAAGGATGTTGAAGATGGAGCTGCCAGGCAGGAAGAGAAGAGGAAGACCACAGAGAAGGTTCATGGATGTAGCGAAGGAGGACATGCAGAGGGTTGGTGTGAGGGAAGAGGATGCAAGGGATAGGGTGAGATGGAGGCAGATGATCCACTGTGGTGACCCCTAACAGGAACAGCCAAAATAAGAAGAAGATTTAATTGACCAATCACATGGTAGCAACTCAATGTAATTAGGCATGTAGACATTGTGAAAACAACTTGCTGAAGTTCAAACAGAGCATCAGAATAATTTCAAACGTGGCATAGTTGTTACTGCCAGATGGATTGATCTGAGTATTTCAGAAACCGCTAATCTACTGGAATTTAGTGAGTTCACTGTACTCAAATGGCCTCCACAATCACCAGATGTCAATCCAGTAGAGCAACGTCAAGATGGGAAATTGACATCTTGGATGTGCAGCTGACAAATCTGCAGCAACTGTGTAATGCTATCATGGCTGTGTCATAACCTCTGAGGAATGTTTCCAGCACCTTGTTGAACCTACGCCATGAAGAATTAAGGCAGTTCTGAAGGTAAACAGGGGTCCAACCCGATACTAGCAAGGTTTATCTAATGAAGTGGTCAGTGAGCATAAAGTTAAAGAATGCATTAGTGGTGCTTCTACTTCCTTCAGAAGCATTTCCAATGCACCAAAAGAAGGGAAAACACAATTGGAGGATTAGTAAAACTAGCATAAATTCCTCTTTTCCACTGTGTAGGTGTGCAGCCCACCCTTGATTAGGTTTTGTTAGCAACCTTTATAAATAAATTTTATGTTGTAGAGTAGTCCCAAACTTATTGACAAACTATCTCATCTCTGGCTTTCCAAGGTTCAGGTTGAACATGGTAGATGTTGTTTTATTTCACACCTATGAAATGCCAGTTTTGATCAGTTTTGTGAAAATGTCAGTATTAACCAGCATTGTTGTTTCATCACATTACACTTATATCGTTGAGTTTACAGCTCTAATAAACGGACGCAAGTAAAAAAAAAAATCTTTCACACCATGTTTGTTGACAAAACTTTATAAACGTGTCACAAAATGGCTGCTGGTGAACAGACTGGACAGTCTGGTTGCTGTGTGAATAATGCTGTTATTTCCAGCAAATGGAGTAGCTCCCACAGCAAAGGACAATAATTCATCTCATCGCTACCTGTGTGATCCATTACTCAGTGAATTCCCAGTATCCTTGCTTCCTCTGAGAGCTGAATACCAAAGCTAATTAAACATTTTGTAATGCATTGTGGTCGAAAAATATGAGCATAGATGCAAGTAGCACCATGGCAACCGGGCTTCAGTCTAACAACTTCATGATTCTCTAAATATTTCAGCATGTGCTTCTGTTAATTTTTTATTAACTGGAGTGCACTTTATGGACAAAATTATTGGGCCACTGACACATTATACCTATGGGAGCTTTTATGACCTCCAAGTCTAAATCTGTAGTCATTAATATGGCGTTGGTATTAATACGGCGTTGGTATAACAGCTTCCACTCTTCTGGGAAGGCTTTCTAAAAGTATGTGTCTGTGGAAATTTCTGCCCATTCATCCAGAAGAGCATTTGTGAATGCAGACACTGATCTTGGATGAGCTGGCCTGGCTCCATTCATTCTAGCCCATCCTTTGATAGTGTTGAGGTAAGGGATCTCTGCTGGCCAGTCAAGTTCTTCCACACCAAACTCATCCAACCATGCTTTGTGCACTGGGGCACTGTCATGCTGGAACAGAAGCGGGCCTCCCTCAACCTGTTCCCACTAAGTCTGAAGCATAGAATTGTCCAAAATGTTTTGGTAAGCTGAAGAATTAAGAGAGAAAAACAAACTCATAGCATTATTGCTCTTCTTTCAAACTGTAAAATTTGAAAATGTTAGAGCTGGCCCTGTGCAGTCAGGCAGGTTAAACCCACACTAGTCCATCAGACTGTCTGATAGAGAAGTGTGGTTCATCACTCCACAGAACACACTCCCACCACTCCAGAGACCAGTGGTGGTGTGCTTTACACTACTCCCTCCAATACTTGGTGATGTGAGGATTGCATTCAGCTATTGGGCTTGAAAACCCATGTCAGAAAGCTCTCGGCACAGTGTTTGTGTTGATGTTAATGCTGAGGATGTTTGGAACACTGCAATTATTGCATCACAGCCACCCTGTGGTTCCTATATGTTTCCACTTTGCAATTATACCACTTACCATGGATCATGGAGTTTTTAGGAGGGAGCAAATTTTAAACACTGACTTGTTGCAAGGGTGGCATCCTATCACAGCATCATGCTCAATTTTAGTGAGCTTTATAGAATGACTCATTTGTTTACAAATGTTTGTAAAGGCAAACTGCATAGTTAGGTACTTGATTTTATACACCTGTGGCAATGGGATGGAGTGATAAACCTGAATTAATTGTTTAAGAGGTGTAGCCCAATATTTTTGCCCATATAGTGTAGTTCATGTGCTCTGTGAATTCAGGTAATTTTATGTTAATAATTTTAGTTGATCATTTTTCTAAATATAAGTACACCTTCAAAAAAAATCACTTGGCTCTGTATGTATGTATATAATAAAAATGCTCTGCTGCAATGGTGTTTCTAATATGATATGTTACGTATCCATGTTGGTTGTTATATCAAGCAGTTATTCAAGGCTGCTTGATGTGAATGCACACTTCTATTAAGTCAAGATATTGGCACAATGTACATGGCCTGTGACATTGAAGGGCCAGATGGCCATGCTTTAATTTAATTGAAAATCTGTCTCATATATCTTCTTCACATTCTTCTTCTTCTTCTTCTTCTTATTTCGGCTGTTCCCGTTAGGGGTCGCCACAGCGGATCATCTGCTTCCATCTCATCCTATCCCTTGCATCCTCTTCCCTCACACCAACCCTCTGCATGTCCTCCTTCACTACATCCATGAATCTTCTCTGTGGTCTTCCTCTTCTCCTCCTGCCTGGCAGCTCCACCTTCAACATCCTTTGTACAATATATCCACTATCCCTCCTCTGAACATGTCCAAACCATCTCAGCCTTGCCTCTCTGACTTTGTCTCCAAACTTCTCAACATGAGCTGTCCCTCTGATGTACTCATTCCTAATCCTGTCCATCCTGGTCACTCCCAGGGAAAATCTCAACATCTTCAGTTCTGCCACCTCCAGCTCCACCTCCTGTCTTTTTGCCAGTGCCACTGTCTTCAAACCATAC
>VUQH01035352.1:0-10286 GCA_015106775.1 Etroplus canarensis | reverse complement strand
GCTTCAGTCGCCTGAGCTCTCTCCTCACCTGGTCTGATGTCACGGAGATGGGGGAATCTGGGTGGGGGAGACTTGGGTGGGCTGCTGGCGGTGGGGGAAGGGGGCTAGTGCTGGGGAGAGATTGTGTGGGGGTAGGTGAAGGAAGTCCTTGGAGGTGAGAAGTGTCCTGGGGGGAGGTGTCAACTGGCCTGGAGATGTGTGAAGAGGGGGATGTTAGTAGAGGGGCAGAGGGGGTGGGGGGAGAATCAAATCTGTTAAAGTAACAGTTTAACTCATCCGCCCAACGCTGGTCTCCAACAGCTGTCCCTCCGGTACTCTGTCCAAATCCAGAGACCGTCTTTAAACTCCTCCAAACATCCCTCACGTTGTTCTGAGCCAGTTTCTCTTCCATCTTCCTCCCATAGTCCTTCTTGGCCCGTGGGATCCTCCATTGGAGCTCCCGCTGCACCCTGCGCTGCTCCTCCTTGTCCCCTGAGCTGAAAGCCCTCTTCTTCCGGTTCAGTAGGACTTTAAGCTCAGGGGTCACCCAGGGGTGGTTGTTAGAAAAGCACCGTACTCTCCGGGTTGGTACGGTGCTCTCAACACAGAAGTTGATATAGTCAGTGATGCAGTGTGTGAGGCCATCGATGTCCTCTCCATGAGAGCTGCAGAGCGTGTTCCAGTCGGTGGTATGGAAGCAGTCTCTCAGCCTCTCACTGGCCTCTTCAGTCCACACCTTCACTGTCTTCTTCTGTGGTGGTTCTCTCCTCACCCTGGGTGTGTATTGGGGGAGCAGACGGACAAGGTTGTGGTCTGAGCATCCGAGTGGGGGGAGGGGGACGGAGGTGTATGTGTCCTTCACATTAGCATACATTAGGTCCAGTGTCTTATTGTCCCTTGTATGGCACCTAACGTATTGTGTGAAGGTAGGGAGGGTGGCGTGATTAAAGTCCCCGCTGATGAGCAGGAGAGCCCGGGGGTGCCGCGTCTGCATCTGAGCCACAGCGCTGTGGAGCCTTTCACGCGCAGCGGCCGCATCGGCCGTGGGAGGAACGTAGAAAGTTGATAGTGAGGGCACTGCATTCAGGAGAGATGGGAAGTGCAATAATTTTTCGCTGAAAACTGAAATAATTTTGTTTGCCTAATTTGCGAAGAGATTATTGCCATGCATAAAGAGCTCAATATAAAGAGACGCTATCATGCGAAGGCATACGACAAGATGACAAGGAGTATGCTAAACAGTAAAGCTGGTTGTTCACGCAGGCCCATGATTCAATGAAATAAAAACACCACCAAAGCAAGGTATGAAATGCCATGTTACAAACCTTTTATGGATGCTGAGTTTATCAAAGGTTTTGGCATGAAAATGGTGGAGAATATTTGCTCCAAGATGTATGACTGTAACTTTTGTGATTTAAAAAGGATTGTCTGGAGGGACTGTTGGCCCTTGGACATTTTTCCATTAATAAATCTGGCACTCACTGAAAAAGCTTAGACACCCCTGATGTATGGCAGGACTTTAAAACTATAACTACACTGATGTTAGAGTTTTTCTCAATCACTTTGACACATTTCTCTCATCATTTTTAAAATTCTCAGGATTGAAGATATGTTTCCCAAAACAGCTTGTTTTTGCAGCATAACAACCTTTAAAAGGCTGCAACTCACCCCAAATTGTTGTTTAGTCAAGGAATAAGTCCCTTAAATGAAATGTTCCTTTGCCACTGTGTAAATCAGGGTGGTCAAAATGTTTGCATAATTTGTCAGAATGACAGGCTGTAAATGTGTTCCTCGTCTAATTTCCTAAAAATCTTTTCCTGCACGCTTTCACTGTTAATTCTTATTGTACCAGACTGTTATTTTTCTGGAATAACTGACTGCTATTGACCATTTTCATATATTGGTAGTGAAAATATTTTTTTCCTTCTATGATCACACAGTAGAGTGAACTATAGTCTATAGATGAAGTAATAAAAAAGAAAATATACACAGCACTACAGAGAACACAATATATATGCTACTTATACCAAAAAGCCTGCACTGTGTAAACAGTCTACTATATGCAATAGTACATTACAATGATAGAAGAGCGTGTGATTCACTGGACAGCCTGCCAGTTTTCTTCTTTTGCCCACGAATTCTCATTGACTTCACACCTTCCTTTCAGTGTGAAAATAGCGGATTTATGCTTCTGTGTTGAATCATCACACCATAGGTATGTCATAGCTGCAGACATGCCCTTCTGAAACCCTACACAATACCCTACAGTGTAACCTTATGTGCACCCCCATAGAATTGTAACTCAGATCAACGCACACAACACACAGGTGTGAATGGAAGTGATGGCATCAGCCACTTGCTAAGTCGTGGGTGCTACAGAGACTCAGTGCAGAGGTATATATTAAGCTTAATGGCTCATTTACAGGACTGTGTTAGCCCTTTGGGGAGCTTACAAACAGCTTCAGACCAATGTCTACATATTGCAGTTGTTTACTGTCACCAGGGGGCAGTATCACAACCAACTGGTCTGTGGTCTGCTCTTGTTTGCTGCTGTTGGTACTTCAGCCAGCCACAACAAAGATCAAAGTTATAAAATACAAAGAGCTGAAGTGAAACTGATCATTAAAAACAATGAAAAGTGCCCACTAAAGCCAGCATCTATGATTTTCATGTTTTTTAAAAGTTCTTTGATGTTTCTTTTCGGGCCTCTCTCTATGTTGGGAACTGTCCCAGGCTACTTTTCAACCTATTAGCATTTAGCCTTCTCACATCATCATTCTTGTTGAGCTAGGTGTAGTTGGTTTTCTCGAGGACTGCACACGAGCACGTCTGTGTTGATTGCACACCCCTCTGCCACTTATGTTTATCTTAGAAGATTACTGCATGTTCACAAAATGTTGTAACTCTGTTTTTCTCACTTTCTATTTTTCTCTTTTACAATATCCACATTACAGACTTGCACATGTAGGTTTGGCAGATTTTGACAATTAGATGAACTATTCTGCATGCAGTGCCTTATACAGTGAAATAATGGCATTATATTTTGGAAAGTTTAACTATTCAGCAGATAGCAATGTTTTCTGTATTGCTCAAAAATACATATACAATCAACATTTTGTTAAAATTGTAGGCAACTGTACAGTTTGCCTACATTTTGCAAAGATTTGCAAGTACTAATCAGAACTGAGAAATGCTCTCTGGGATGTGCATAACAGCAAACGTTTTTTGGACAATTTAACGTATTATTTCGAAAAAATTAACTGTCCTACAAAAATTGAGCCATAGCAACTAGGAAAAATATAAAAAGGATGCGTGTCTCATTAACTGTCTGCAGGGGGCAGTACTGCTCCAGAGTTCCATTACAGAAAGATTTCTGGAGTGTTGCAAAGACAGGGAAAGATTCTGAATTTTTCCTCCGATGACATTTCATTGATGAAAAGGATCCCACAGACAGGAAGCCATACATCACATAATGCTCTCTTTTGATGTGGTTTAGGGCTAAATAATAACTAAAGGAGTAAGTGGCTGATATACCTGTCTAAACTGTAGGCTGGTCAAGTGTAGTAGTTCCATAATAAATTGCAGTTCAATTTGACAAAGATCTGCTAAGAAATACTGATACCATTCATGACTGTGGTCAAAAGAATACCAGATTAGGTAGTCTCTGGCAAGTTATTGTAGTGTTTCTGTTTTGTGCTCATTCATCCTGCTTGTATTTGACTCCACAGTTTTAGGAAAGAGTAATGAAAGAGTGTGACACGCTTTTAACTTTTATTTCTTTCAAATACAAACAATATCAACAGGACCTCTAAGTCAGCCGGTTAGGAAAACACTGAAGGTAAATCATTCCAAGTCGTGCGATTATGTAACAAGTGATGAACTGTATGAACTGTACCTTCAGCTCAGTCTGTGCTTGGGTAACATTCAGCCACTCACATTATCTATGTATGTATGTATGTATGTATGAATCTATCTATCTATCTATCTATCTATCTAATTGATTAAGATAAGACTGTTCTTTCTCTGAACACACATACCAAGCTATGCAAATTTTTAATTTCCCAAACAATTGTGAATATTAATTGAGACATGTACTCAAATACAGTCAGGTGTGTTTTTATGCCTTCTCTTTGTTGCGCTATTATTATGACAACTTCAGTTGTTTAAAAAAAAATCTCCATGTGTTTTAAAAAATGATAAATATCTACACTAAAATTTTAATTCTTAATACCAGCAGTTCTTTATGGACCAACTTTATGTATAAATTGAGACTCTTGTTAGTCTAAAAGATATTGAATATTCTATCAACATCCAGAGTAGTCAAGTATGCTCACATTCGTACCTGTTTTTCTCAAAGTAGAAGGCATACAATCCCATTTGGCTGATCTGAGGCAGTTATTAGTATAATCTAGTCACCATATTAACATTTTCCTATATAGACTGGAATGGGATCTTCTATTTTTTAATCTGGCTTGCCATTAGCCTTTAGAAAAAAACAGCTTATATTATTATTATTATTATTATTATTATTATTATTATTATTATTGTTATTATTGTGGTTGTTGTTGTTGTTGTTGTTGTTGTTAATAACATTTCCATATTTTCTAGATATGCCACCTATGATGGAAGTGAAGGGGGAACCCGGGCCTCAAGGGAAACCAGGTCCAAGAGGCCCTGCTGGACCACCAGGCCTTCCAGGAAAACCTGGACTAGGGAAGCCAGGTGTTCCCGGCCCACCAGGTCCTCAGGGTCCTTCTGGCTTGATAGGAATTGGTAAGCCTGGACTTCCAGGACTCCCAGGAAAGATTGGGCCGAAGGGGATGCCAGGACTTAACGGTGAAGTTGGCCCTCGTGGTGAACCAGGCCCCCGTGGTCCTCCTGGGCATCCCGGCCTCCCTGGCCCAGCTGGTTTATCCTTGAATGGGAAACCTGGGCTTCCAGGTATAAGAGGTCCCCCTGGAGCTCGCGGTGAACCAGGAATAAAGGGTATAGCTGGCCCACCAGGTGAGCGTGGGCAGAAGGGCGAGAATGGAAATGGGAAGCCAGGTCCTCCAGGTAATAGGGGTTCTCCTGGGCCAAAAGGAAGTGCAGGGCCTCCTGGCATTTCAGGTGTTGGCAAACTAGGACCAAAAGGTTTGCCTGGACTTCCTGGTCCTAAAGGTAATCAAGGACTTCCAGGGGATCGAGGAGTACCAGGAGAGGCTGGGGCCCCAGGTTTACAGGGTCTCCCAGGGCCAGCTGGGATAGGAAAGCCTGGGCTAGATGGATTTCCTGGAGCACCAGGTGCACCAGGTCTAAAAGGTGAATCCGGGGCCAGGGGCAATCCAGGACTTCCTGGGCCTCCTGGCTATGGAAAACCTGGTTTAAATGGGCCAAAAGGAGAAAAGGGTCATAGTGGATTTCCTGGTCTCCAAGGGGAAAAGGGAGAGCAAGGACTTGTGGGACTAACTGGGGAACCAGGACTTAGCGGACAGCCAGGACCACCAGGACTTCAAGGCCCGATGGGAATGCCAGGAAAACATGGAATGCCAGGGCAGAAGGGAGAGCTGGGGCCCCAGGGTCCTCCAGGACTGCCTGGCCTTCGAGGTGACCAAGGCCTCAGTGGATCCCCTGGAAAACCTGGTATTCCTGGGGAAAAGGGTATCCCTGGTCCTATTGGTTCTATTGGAAAACCTGGACCCAAAGGTGAAGCAGGGAATATTGGCGTTCCTGGGATTCCGGGTATAACAGGTGCTCCAGGGCCTAAAGGGGAACCAGGGTTTATGGGGAATCCAGGCCCCAGGGGACAGTCAGGCATTCCTGGCCTTCAGGGGCCAATGGGTCCCATGGGCCCACAGGGTGCCCCTGGCCCAAAAGGTGAACCAGGACTTCCAGGGCCTCCAGGTCTGGGCAAGTTGGGTGACAAAGGCGCTATAGGTCCCCAAGGTCCTCCAGGGAGACCAGGCCCTGCTGGACTTAATGGCAACCCTGGGCCTCCAGGACCCCCCGGACCCCCCGGGCCTCCAGGAAATGGCCAAACAGTAGTTGCAGGGCCTACAGATTCACAATTGGAAGGGGATGAAGTTCCAGGTCACAGGAAAGGGCCTGTATTCAGTCAAGTTCCACTCTCTGTCTCTGTGGCACCAGCCTTCACAGCAATCCTTACCACACCTTTCCCTCCCTCTGGCATGCCAATCAAATTTGACAGGACCCTGTACAATGGGCAAAATGCCTACAGTTCTTCTACTGGCACATTTACTGCTCCTTTATCTGGTGTATACTACTTTGCGTACCATATGCATGTAAAGGGAACTAGCCTGTGGGTGGCGTTGTACAAGAACAATGTACCAGCCACTTATACCTATGATGAATACAAGAAAGGCTACATGGACCAGGCATCTGGTAGTGCAGTCTTAGAGCTGAAGGAGGGTGACCAGGTATGGGTCCAGATGCCCTCGGATCAGGCAAATGGCCTATATTCTACCGAGTACATACATTCCTCCTTCTCAGGATTCTTGCTCTGTCCCACATAACCCTGTCCTTACCTTAAAACATGTTCCTGCATTAGCACCTCAGCGCAGCCCTTAACATAAAATACCTGCAGCCATTACAGAAACACAAAACCCATAAAATATTCAGTAGTATTACCATTCTCTTATCAGTATCGCCTTCAACAAAACAAGTGAAACAAAAACTTTGTGAAATCTGGAGTTTTAAAGGCAGGGGAAGGAATTTCATACTGTGTTCTTTATTTCAGTGTCCTTCAAATGTGTGTTTTGGGTTTTGTTTTTATGTTGGTGTTTGTTTTTTTTAGCTTATAATATTTTAATTATTATATTGACATAATTTTATTGTTATTATTTGGTCCATGTCATCATTGTTGTTGTTGTTTATTGGATTCAGACTATTAAGTGCCTTACTTTGTAATGTGCTAGTAACCCTACCCGTGTGACTGCACATCCTGCCCACATGCTCTGACATAAGGACGACATCACCAAACTCTGGGGGGGTGATTGGTTCCCTGGCTGCAGTCACGTACCCCTTGTGCGTTATTTAAACCATGACTTGTTACACTCACGTTAAAGAGCAACAATACATCATAATAAATACAGGCATACAATACAATAGCAAAACTAGGTATTTGGTGTGCTGTATTACCATTTAATTTAACTTTTTTTCTGAAATTTTGTAATACTCTAAATTATTGGTTGATCAAAAAAATAATAGGATTGAACCCAGCAACGGTTGGTTTTATGGTGACATATATTTATTGACTGGTAGTTGGCATAAGCACCTGTTGGGGGTTTTCTCTGCTTCTTTCTGCGTTTAGTAGCCTACCATTTCAGAAGATAGGTCTTTCACTTTCTTATAATTTACTGAACGTGCAATCCAGGAAAATTTATTCCATTATAAATGTGTCCGCACATTGTTAAGATAATCACCTTTAAATTGCCCTTTAAAGAGACTAACATCAGCAAGCAAGGAAAGATGCTTTTTTTCCCTAACTTTTAGGACAATATTAATTATGCACACAGTCAGTGTTTACAGGCCATAAAATAGATACCAAAACAAATGTAGAGTAAGGACACATACTGTTGGATCAATGGCCTGTTTCCTTGTATCAATCTGATTTTTCCCATCATTATGGCATCCTCTTCACATGCTCTGACCATGACATCACTGATTTCTTATGGTATACCTATTAATAAATCATTATGCAATTGCAGGGGAGCAATCTGCACTGCCATACTAGGAAAAAAAAGCCCATTATGACTGAATGTTGCAAAATCTATTAAGTCTTTGAAAACTTGACTCTGCTTAGAATATAAGGAGCCAAATGGATGATTAAAAACCCTCCACTTCTTCCTTTACTGGCAGTTTCCATGTTGTTTGTGATAGTTGCTGGGCAAATGAGAGCAATTTAATCATTTGCATTTCTGAACAAAATGACTTTTTAGTTATTTTCAAAACATTGTGTCAAAAGTTGCTGAATTATTGCTAAGCCTAATGGAACATTTGTGGTTACAATGACAGGATGTTTCAGAACTGAATAATGTCAGAGTCGTACAGCTGGAAATAAGAATCGATTTGCATTTACTCCATGAATAAGTAAAGGGACTGAGTGAGACCAGAGGGTTGTGAAATACAGGTTGTGTAACATTTAACAAATCCCTGCCAGTTTTCTGGGAGAGGTGGTAGGTCAGAGGTGTATTTACTCATTTCTGTTGGATGAAGCATTAAAGATACACTCTGTGTATGCATATGCTAGTATGTTCTAGAAGGTGTAGCCTTCTGTCTGTCACTGTGTCAATATGTGTATGTGTGTGTTTGTCACATTGTCCCCTTGACATTCAGGTCATGAAAACCCCAGCAAGGATAATAATAAACTTGAATGAAGCTACAAAATCTTAGGAAGAGCTTACGGTCCAGTCAATGTTCCACCAGAAATCTTCATACTCCAGAATGTTTCTGTTCTTTTGGGTTTAAAGAGAATCTCACAGAAGATTAGCTTAACAATACACTAAAGATGAAAGGTGTAATGGCGTGCAATAATTACTTTGTGCCAAGTCATGAACCAAAAAAGACATACTATGAAATGTATAAAATGTTTATTCATTAGTTGCAGTTATGGATGACAAAAGATAAAGAGGTCTAGGCAAAACTGTTGTGATTTAACAATGAAAAGTTGGTGCTTATAATTCTGCCTCTGCATGCCTCAACTGAGACAGAATTCCAGTCAAAGTTATGCCGCCCAAACACTCGTAACACTGAATTTAACTACCTTACATCCTGATGGAGGAATGTCAATGTACACGAGCATGGTGCCAAATATTTAGCTTTGCCATCAGAATGAATGTATAATGTCTGTCTTTTAACCAGTCAACAATGGTGGGTCACACTTCAGAAACAGTTGCTGTTCACGTTGCTCTGTAAAAGCAATGCGAGGATCAGGCTTAATCAGTATTTTACATCTATGTATTGCACTTAATCTTACCTTTTCTGTCTCATACCATGAAAACACCGACAACTGCTATGTATTATTGTCGCTATGTGAGTCTACAAAACAGTCCAAGGCTCGTTATGTACTGTATGTTGCCTTTTTTAAACACCTTCTGCTTATTTGACACACGGTGAAATGGTGATGAGAGTTACGTGCGGCTGTTACTCTCTGTCCTTATGTTTTCATAGACAATGTCACTTGCTTGCTGAGTTTGCTCTGTTTGCAAATCATTTAACAAGTGTCAGTAAGATCCATGTAACGCCTTTCTGTTTTTCTTTATGAAAACAAGCAAAAAATACAAACAAAAAGAAAAAATCACAAAAGCCTTGCTTCGGTTCTTAAGGGATATTTGTTTGTTTTAGTTTCAGTATACAAATGTACCCATTCCCATTTGCACATGAAATTAATGAAGATGTATTTATACATTTATGATAATTTAATAGGGATGCCAAAACTGACCCCCGAAGCCTAGATCATATAAATGGTATTTAACAGCATTGATGAGTTAAGAGCATTTACAACTTGTAGTTAGCATTCTAGAGTTGTTTGTGAAGGATTATTTGTTTTATTTTCTATTTGTGTAATGTACAATGTATCAACGTATAGGATTTTTGTTGTACAAGGCTATTGCGTGCACTCTATGCAATAGAATTTGGGTATAAAATGCACTCCTTTTTGATTGAAAATGTTTGTCTGCTTATACAAAATCTACAGTACTTGATTGTATTGATACAACATCAATAAAAAAAACTTTCTTGTATGTTGGTTTCAGGCTTCCATTATTTTCTGTTGTATGGTATATTTACTGGAATACACAGAAATCACCTCCACATCTTAAAACAACATTTCATTTATAATAGTCAGAAGCACTGTGTGAGTATCTACACTATATGGACAAATGCATTGGGCCACACCACCTAATCATTGAATTCAGGGGTTCCATTCAGTGGCATTGCCACAGGTGTATAAAATCAAACAGGTAGTCATGTAGTCTGCCTTTACAAACATTTGGAAAGAATGGGTTACTCTAAAGAGCTTGCTGAATTCCAGCTTGGTATCATAATAGGCAGAGGTGCTACGTGCCACCAGGCAAGGCAGGCAAATGCATGAGGCTTCATGCCAGTGTGGGGAGAAACTTTAAACTACAGCAACGGTGAAGATGCAAGGAGTAGAGGTGGTGAAGGTGGATGAGTTTAAATACTTGGGATCAACCATCCAAAGCAACGGACAGAGCACAAGAGAGGTGAAGAAGAGAGTGTAGGCAGGGTGGAGTGGGTGGAGACAAGTGTCAGGGGTGATTTGTGACAGAAGGATAGCAGCAAGCATG
>VUQH01035351.1:0-18461 GCA_015106775.1 Etroplus canarensis | reverse complement strand
GCAATAGACAACTGCTTCCATCCCCACATCATCACACGCTATTGTTTTTGAGACTGGGTTTCTTTTGGTTTAAAAAACCCACTAACTTCACTTAGGCTAATAAGTAGTTTCATTAGTTACTGATCTAGCAGAAATAAATGTCACTAAATGTCACTTTTAAAATCTTAAATTCTCCAAATCTCTCCATCGAGTGAATACTTGTCAGAGGCTGACTTTTGTTTTAATCATGGCTTTAACACTTTCTCCCTTTTGTGCCTCCTTGTACCACAAGACTCTGTTTTTTAATTCCTGGCAAAATTTACAGATTAACTTTGGCTGTTCCATTGTCTACCATTTTAGCTGCCTGGTGTAAGTTCCAATAGCTACCAAGAAAACAAAAGCCCCATCCCCTCCTGTTAGAATAGTTTAAAAAAAAGCTTTTTTTTCCAAATCAAATGTGAACATGATGGCAAACAGAAATCAAGTGACATCAAAGCTCACGGGGAATCAGTCATCATTATTCTACAGCACATATATGTACATTTTGATGCTAGGTTTGAACTTCAATAGGTCAGCTTAACCATGGCTACATGCCTAAATGCACTGATGCCACGTACAACCCCAATTTTAAAAAAGTTTCAAAAAAGTTCATAAAAACACTACCTCTGTCTTGAATTTAATGGTAGCAAGACATCTCCAAAACATTAGGACAGGGCTATGCTTGTAGCTGTAGCATCCACTCTTCTTTTAATTTCTTCTTCTTCTTCTTCCAACTGCTCCTGTTAGGGGTCACCACAGTGGATCATCTGCCTCCATCTCACTCTATTCCTTCCATCCTCTTCCTTCATACCAACTTTCTGCATGTCCTCCTTCGCTACATCCATGAATCTTCTCTGTGGTCTTCCTCTTCTTCTCCTACCTGGCAGCTCCATCTTCAACATCCTTTGTCCAATATATCCACTATCCCTCCTCTGAACATGTCCAAACCATCTCAGCCTTGCCTCTCTGACTTTGTCTCCAAACTTCTCAACCTGAGCTGTCCCTCTGATGTACTCATTTCTAATCCTGTCCATCTTGGTCACTCCCAGGGAAAATCTCATCATCTTCAATTCTGTCACCTCCAGCTCTGCCTCCCGTCTCCAAACCATACATCATGGCAGGTCTCACTATCATCTTGTAAACCTTCCCTTTAACAGTTCAGTAATGTGATTTGGTAAAAAAAAAAAAGCCTGCATCTCTCATGGTATGGGGGTGCATTAGTGCCTGTGGTACTGGCAAGTTGCACATCTGGAAAGGCACCATCAATGCTGAACGGTGTATGCTGGTTTTGGAGCAGCATATGCTCCTCTCCAGAGGACATCTTTTAAAGGGAAGGCCTTGCATATTTCAGCAAGACAATACTAAATTGTATACTGCAGCTATTCAACAGCACGACTTTGTAGGAGAAGAGTCTAGGTGCTGGACTGGCCTGCCTGCAGTCCAGATCTTTCACCAACTAAAAAATTTGGCTCATCATTAAACACAAAATACAACAAAGAAGACAAAGGACTGTTGAGCAGCTGGAATTCTATATCAGTAAAAGAATGGGACAATCTCCCAAAGGTCCAGCAGCTGGTCTCCTCAGTTCCAAACATTTTGGAATGCTGTTAAAAGAAGAGGGGATGCTACACAGTGGTAAACATGGCTGTGCCCCAAGTTTTTTGAGATGTGTTGCTGCCAGCAAATTTTAGATGAGCTATTATTTTTCATGAAATAGTAAAATGCCTTTCAACACTGGATATGTTTCCTTTGTTCTTTTGTGAATAAAATATTGATTTAGGAGATTTGCAAATCTTTGGTTTTAGATTTCAGCTTGTGCACACATAACTGATTCACTGCACTACCTATCCCCTCTCTCTCTGTTCATGTCTATCCTTGCGGTGTACCACACCTTTACGTGCTGCAGATCGACCGTTTGGAGGAGCAGCGGGTGCGATGCCAGGACAACCTGGAGCGGGCAGATTTCAGGAGCAGAAAGGAGAAGCTCTCTGAGAAGGAAAGGTGAGACTGAAGGAGGAGGGGCTGGAAGTGGAGGTGACAGCAGCAAAGGCCACCATTAACTCCAGCCCTCAAGACCCCTATGAAAGAGACAATTAATTGTTGTGATTTTGTTGTCAGTGTACTGTATTGTTTGTCGTAAACCATGTACAGTTGTGAGGTTTTCCTTGTATTTGTTTATGCACAGCTCACTTAAGGTCCCTCCACAGTGTTTTAGTCAAGCTGAGGTCTGCACTTTGACTAGGCCATTGGAATATCTTGATTCTTTTTTTTTTAGCCATTCTGTTTTAGATTTTCTGTTGTGCTTGGGATCAGCGGATCAGTTTCTGCCATGCTTTAGCTGTCAATCAGATGGCCTCACATTTGACTCCAGAATGCATTACTTTAGTAGATGTAGGAATTCATGGTTAACTCAATGACTGTATGGTCCCCAGGTCCCTGTGTCTGCAAAACAAACCCAAATATCAGCCCCACCACCATGTTTGAGAGTTGCTGTGAGGTTTTTGCTTGAGGAGTTGCCAGGCCTGCCAAGTCTGAGATGTAGCTCTTGGTTTTTTTGCAGTTTCCCTGAGCATTGCATGGTCTTACCTCATAGTGAATTTTCAGGGACGTCCACTCCTGGGAATATTGCGTTAATACACATCTGAATGCTCCAGACCGGCAAACTGCAGCTACAGAGGTGGTCAGACTGTCTGATGATCAGTTAATCAAGGGCATTTGAATACCAGCACTTGGCTACGTCTTACCCTCTAAATTCATGTGGAAGCAGTAAGGATGTGCTTATTTTTCACATGACTGCATAAAGCATGGTTGCAAAATCTCCCTTTTTATTAAGTGCCCGCTTTAAAGCTTCAGGTTTAGCGGCCTCAGCAATCGTGGTTTTTTTGAAGTCAAGAGTGACCATACTTGGAATGACATTATCAGCTAATGTTAAGTTGCATGCTTAACAAGGTGTAGCTATAGATGTGCCACTGTGTTAACCCTTGATTCTGTTTATTTCATATCAGCTTTCATCAGATTACTACATGATTATGTATTATGGAAAATTTCGTTTTCATACAAACTTTACTCCCAGAACAGTTGGAATAGTTTCCATAATGCAATAAAAACAAAAACCTGTGATATGTTAAATCACATATCAATACTCACACAGACACAGGTCCTTGTTAAAATTTGTGTTTCTAAATATATATTTAGATTACTACCATGAAACAGTAATTTTATAAAGTTGGGCTCTGTATGTCTGTATGTTTAGTGCTTGTTTTGCATATGCATGCATATTCCTTTGTATCGCTGTAGAGTTTTTAAGTCATGTTTTGTTAGGTCATATTACATCACTTTGAGACATTTCACTTGGCATATTTTTGCTGGGAGTTTCTATCACTTTTATTTATCTCTAAAGTTTGGAAATTCTTTTATTAGAGCTGTTAAATATGAAGTTGAACACAACAAACATATGACAAAAAAGCTTAAATAAATAAAACGGTAACCTGGGATTGGACTGCCAAGGTCTTCGCCCTTGACCACTGTCTGACCCACAGCACACATCAGGCATCTTACTAGGATGCCTCCTGAACAAGGCTAGATGCAGTGTTTTGGGCATGTCTGGCTGGGAGGAGGTCCAGAGCAGGCCTAGGACACACTGGAGAGATTAC
Source organism: Etroplus canarensis (assembly GCA_015106775.1). Classification (NCBI taxonomy): domain Eukaryota; kingdom Metazoa; phylum Chordata; class Actinopteri; order Cichliformes; family Cichlidae; genus Etroplus; species Etroplus canarensis. Next base: position 14,790 of record VUQH01035351.1, on the reverse strand, counting down.
ATCTTTTAGCTGGCTTGGAAACACCTTGATGAAAAATTTCCTGTAGATTTGCTTTTTCGTATCTTTGCAATGTTTGTCTCTGTGTCTCTTTGTGGCTGTTTCCTGTTGGTTCTAAATTCTTATGTGATTCTTTTGTATTTCAATTTTGATAGCCTCTTTTTAGATAGGCAAAACATATGACTGGTCATATTTGGCCTTCCCAACCATTCTGTTTCTTCCTAATATCTCCTTTTGTCCACAGACAGGATCTGGAGGATGAAATGACAATCATGACTGAGAGGGTGCAAAAGCTGGGTGAGCTTGGATACTAAAAATGTCTTCTTGGGGTGTTATATTTAACTTTTTTACTCCTGTTAGATATTTGAAATTCAGTGAATTTTATGTGCCCATATTAAATCTCAATTTAAGATGTGTACCTGACATACTGTGAAAGCCCATTAAGGTATTAAGACTACCAGGAGGAATCTTTACTCACTGCTCTAACAGATCATTTTTATTTCTTTTTCACACAAAACAATTTAAAATAAAATCCGTTTAAATGTTTGATATTGAACTCAGGAAATGATCAGGAAATGACGTTGTCAGTTTTTACAAACTGAAAAATATAATGCATTTTTGTGTGTAGTGTCCACAATGGGTCTTCTGTTCTATATTACCCACAAAAAAATGGGTAATACAGCCCGGACCTGCTGCCCCAAATTATTAGCAGCTGACCTGAGGATTCACAGTAAATAGAAAGTGATGGCCGCCACACATCAGGGCCTTCACACTTTCATGTTTTTTCCCCAGACAATGAGCTGGAGATGTTACGAGGTGAGAACCGGAGAAACATGCTGCTGTCAGTCGCTTTGCTTGCTGTCAGCGCTCTCTTCTACTATGTGTTTTTTTACAATGAAGACGATTCCTAAAACCTGCCAGGATCTCAGAAGGCCCCATTGCTCTTCAAAGAGCAGCAGGCTCAGGACTGTCATTCTGAAATATATGAGGACATGGCTGGGAAGACGAGGCTTAAACACATGAAAACGGCCCAGCAGGTTTATTGATGAAATGCCTCAGTTCTGCATCCAGATGGTGCTGTTGTGATTTCTTCTTCTCAAAACCTGTCCCAGCTTCATTAACAGCATGTCTGGATTTTCTTACTTGAAACTTTTTTTTCTCCTGTTTTTAACATGTATTTACAGAATCATCATCAAAGTCTGTACTTCCTGAGTGAAGTTATTTTGCAAATCTCATGGCTATCTTTCACATAGGTTTAAATGTACTGGCAGTTAAAAAGATTGCTGGATATCTAAACACTACTCCAGGTAATACAGGATCACATTATCACCTGCAGTTCTGTAGATTTATAACACTTTCCTTCACCATGAAGTTTGCCTTTTCCAACCAATAAATCACTATGTACTTGCTGTATTTTCAAATCTATTATCAAAAAGGTGTTTCATCAAGTGGTGCCAGGCAAGTCTGCTTTTTAGTCATGTAAATAAGCTTGTGCTAATGCATGGTTCATGCATTTGATATATGTACTCTTTGTATTGTCATAAACTCGAAGCCAGAGCCTGGAGACTTTTTTAAATTGATACTCATGCTGTTCATACACCTACCTCCCAATAAGAGCGCTTCCAAAAAAGGCCAGCAGGTTCACAAATGTATTTTTAAATACAGTTATTCAAAGTTATGGACTGAGAATTGGGTTTGGTTCTTATAATTGATCTGTTTATGTTTTTTTTTGACATTTGTGTATCTGTGTATCTTTTTAATTAATATATTAAATGCTTTGTGTCCTTTTTGGAAGTGTATTTGATTTATTTGGAGTGCTCTGGTATTTTAGAACAAGTTTGTTTAGTGACCAAAAAACTTTAATGGAGGCACAGTGATTTTGATAATTGGATATCATTTTGGATATTATTTTTTCTGAAAACAACAAAAAGACCAAAAATGATACAGCATATGATTTAACAAGTCCTTGGGAGCACATTATGTAGGACTTTTTGGAAACTTCACAGGTACAGAAAGTGTGATCTTGTAAGGAAACATATTGTTAGTGTTGGTGAAGACAGGCAACATTTTTTCACACTGTGGCACAAGAGGAAAGTCTGAATAAAAATGACTTAAGACTTTCTTCTGGTTCTGAGAATACAAAGAATAGCAACATTCCTGTTTCTGCTTACCCTTCAGTGAGTCACCTGCTTTAGCCTGTGTCTTTTTCATCAGCAATATTCTCATTCAGGACTAAAACTGGTAAAATTATGTCTGTTTTTTTTCATGTAGCAAGTGTTCAGCAAGTAGAAGTGAGGTCATGCAAAATAATACATATCAGCTTATATTGAACATACAACCTCAATTCCAAAAAGGTTGGGATGCTGTATAAAATATAAGTAAAAACATGATGCAGAAAATCAACATGTCTCAAAAAAAGTTGGAACAGGAGCCACAGTTGGCTGGAAAAGTAAGTGGTTCTAAAAAGAAACAGCTGGTGGAACATGTTGAAACTAATAAAGCTAAATGGTAACAGGCCAGCAATGTGACTGGGTATAAAAAGAGCATCTTTGAGAGGCAGAGTCTCAGATGTACAGATGGGCAGAGGTTCAGCAATCCTTTAGATCTGTGAGTGTCTAAAATTGTGGAACAACTTCAGAATAATGTTCCTCCAAGTAAAATTGCAAAAACTTTGAATATACTATCATCTACAGTGCATAATATCAAAAGCTCCAAAGAATCTGGAGACATCTCTGTGAACAAGGGACACGGCCAAAAACCAATACTGGTTGTTTGTGATCTTTAGGCCCTCAGGCAGCACTGCATTTGAAACAGGCATGATTCTGTCATGGAAATTATTGCATGGGCTCAGGAACACTTACAGAAATTACTACCTGTGAACACAATTTGCTGTGCTATCCGCAAATGCAGGTTAAAGCTCTATCATGCAAAGAAGAAGCCATACGTGAACATGATCCAGAAACACAGCTGTCTTCTCTTGGCCAAAGCTAATTAAAGATGTAATAAAGCAAAGTAGAAAGCAGTTCTATGGTCAGAAAAACCAAAATTTGAAGTTACTGTAGGAAATGCTGCATCTTCTGGACTACAGAGGAAAGGAGCCATTCAGCTTTTTATGAGTGCCCAGTTGAAAAGCCTGCATCTCTGATGGTATGCAATTACGTTAGTGCCTATGGCACTGGCAAATTGCACACCGGGAAAGACACCATTAATGTTGAAAAGTATATACAGATTCTAGAGTAACATATGCAACGTATGCTAAATTGCATACTGCAGCTATTAAAACAGCATGGCTTCATAGTAGAAGAGTGTAGGTGCTGGACTGGCCTGCCTGCAGTCCATACCTTTCACCAACTGAAAATAGTTGTTGCATCTGAAACACAAAGACCCAGGACTGCTGAGCAACTGGAATCCTATATCAGAAAAGAATGGGACAACATTTCACTCCCAAAGGTCTAACAGATGGTCTCCTCAATTCCCAGACATAGACCATAGTTAAAAGAAGCTACACAGTGGTGACCCACTCCTGGCTTTTGAGACATGTTGCTTCTATCAACAGGCAAATGTGTAAACTTCTACAACACAGAGACACTCTTTAAGGAGAAATAAGAAATTGAAGGCTAACATGGATGTGAGCATTCAACCTCAGATATTTTAAGTGATACTAAAATTTTTGTTCCTGGAGTTATCAGTGAGTCTCAAGGGCTTTGGTCCCTTATACTTTTTTAAATAAAAGATTAAATCATTTCTTAAATAACTGGATACAGTGGTGCCTGGCACACAATGCTCAAACAGGAATAAATTGTACTGTTGTTAGAGACTATTTTGAGCCATGGATGAAAACAAATTTGATGCTCTAATGAGTATTTCTGGAATAACAAAGGAATCTGTTGCTCAGGCAGGAGGTGGATTTTGTGTGGTAATGTTTGTTTTTCCATGCAAGAAAATCTGTTTTCTGCAGTCTTTCTGGTTACAGCAAAAAAAAAAAAAGAAGAAAGAAAGACACTCTGAAATAGACCAACCCTGACCAAGACATTAAAGTAATTTCTGATTTGTGGCTTTTGATAAAAAAGGGTGACCTTTGATTTCAAATATATGACAGGACAGCTCAGCAAATATTTGTTTGCATGCCCTCCCTCCCACTCTCGCTATTATCTCCGACTAAGTCCTCATCAGACCTACGCACACTCATTCTCTCACCCCCAGATAAAACAAATGTAAACAAGCTCATTATGCAATATGTCTGTGGGGTTTAAAGGATGATTATGGTCCCTGAATTAGTCTGGATATTCATTTCCATTTTGTGCTTAATATTATTGATTATTTAAAATAAGTTTTATGAAATAATTTCTTGACTTGGGAGAAAACTATAACATAAATATAAAAAAGTTATTTTTCCTTGAAGTAGCCTTACTTATGGTCAACTGCTATCAAGCGCTCTACGTTGTTTAGTCTGCCTGGACAGTCAGTGGCCTTGTATTCACTTTCATATTTCATGCCACAGTGTGTTATGTGGCCTCAAATTATGAAAGCACATGACTTAAAAATAATCAAATAATTAAAATAAGCCTGTTCAGGGCATCAAAATGCCAGCTGTCACTATGAATTTTTCTGTTTCTAAAGCAGAACAATGTTTGAGCTGACCCGCTGCTGTGGAGGTCCAGTGTCTTCACCCAGATCAGATGTCATTATGTAAGTTTTTTGGTCGCTGTCCCTTGTGGCCAGTTCACCTAAAGTCAGATGACACAAAGACTTATATGATACTAGATATGTTTATTTTACATTTGATGTGTCATCATAAAGCAGAGGGGCTTGCAGAGCAAGAGACTCATATATGTACCTACATTTAATTTAGAGTCACTAATTAACATATGTGTCTTTGGGCTTCAGGAGAAAACCAAGCACCTGGAAAAAAAACACATAGGCATAGGGAGAACACGCAAACTTGCAAATGAGTAGCAGATGTAGTCAGATCTTCTTTATTTTAGTAAATGTAATAATAGCACGCTGTACAATGTGTCTATCACAAGCAAATATGTGGAAGTGAAACTTTCCCAGCATAAAAGTACAAAGGTTTTAACTGCAAAATGAAGTATCAAAGTAAAGTATCAAAATAAAAGTGCTCATTTTGCATGAGGAAATGTTATTACTTAAAGTGGATCTTTTATGTCAATTTACTGCTCCATATTTGTTTATTTTTTTGACTCTATTAGAGTGGCTTTGCATGATTTACAGTTCAAACTGATTCTTATTTATCTTGCAGTCACTTAGCCCCTCAGCTCATATTGTTTAAAACAAGCTTTTTCAGCTCGCCAGTAAGGTGAACGTTTGAAAAGCAGGTAGGAGGAACTGCTGCTTTGTTCGCAGCCAGAACTGTGTGCCTGGGATGACCATATTAAGGATATCCACTCTCACTGACAACATCCAAGAGTACTGAAAACTGTCACAAGGATTACACACACACAAAACTTTCATTTTCACTTTCTTTCACTGTAAGAAAGTCAAAATATTTAAAATGTATTCAGCAGATGATAAACAATCCAAGAGAACCTATACATAAGCAGTCTCCCTGGGCACCCTACCTTTCTCGATCCATATTGCTGTATTATTTTAGTTTTTTCAGCATTTATGATTCCTATGGGTTAAAAAAGCTTCAAAATGCAATCTTAGTTTTCTAACTCTTGAATTAATTAATGCTTAGTATACTTCATAAGGAAGACAACTTCACTGTGTTTTATTTCCAGAAGCAGACAAAAAGAATCATCTCGTCTAACCTATAGTGTGATAGTTCAAAAACACAAAGGCTCAAAAATGTAAATAATTAAAATTTTAAAAACCTGTCATCCTTCCCAACACCCTCAGGGTGACCTTCATTTTCCTCCCTCTGGTCACTTCCTCCATTTCTAGCACATCTTCTTGTTCACTATCTGCCACAAAGACAGCCCCCTCTACAAGAAGGAGGCATACAAGACAGAGCTGAGCCTCTTAACCTGCCTTCAGTCTTTTTGGTGCTAAGGCACACCAGAGGTTAAACCAGGTCATCAAGGCACACCATCCAATGATCTTGGTAATTGTGGAAGTTTAAATAAGTATCCAAACTAATGTGTTCATAACTGAAGAATAAAGTACCTCGGTTTAGTAAGCCTGAGGACTTCCCTCAGTTTGCGTTCTCTCCCTGTCCTTTGCAAACAAAAGCAAACTTTTTGTATCAGGTTTGCAAGTAGTAACTCCCCCAACCCCCTTCTACTATGCCCTTTTGCCTCATCAAAAATAAATGTGATTTTAACAGTGTGTCTCAGTGTTTTCAGATTTATGGAGGGTTTTGTCTAAAAATCATGCCCTGTTTCTCTGCAGTTTTTTACACTTTGAGACCTTTTGGTTGGTCATTTCTGGCACCTAAGACATAACACAGTGTAAGAAGTGTAAATATTTAAGTTCAAGAAGATGAACTTTTTATCCTTTTTTTCTTTCCTTTTTTGTACTGGTTTATTGTACTAGACAAATTCAATTGGAACTGAAAGCCTCCCTCTCATGAACCTGAACTTGATAAGTGGTTAAGAAAATGAATGGATGGATGGATGGATGGATGGATGGATGGATGGATGATTAAGCAAGTGTGTCATTAATATGTATTAGAAGCATATTTATTTCAAATTACCAGCTAAATCAGGTAATCTTTCTGAGGTAAGTCATCATGCCCAGATGAGCATATAAGCATATTCCTGAAGTCTATGGCTGCACGGCTAAATATATCCCCTTGGTATTTAATTTCTGTGTTAGTCATCATTGTTGTACTCATAGCAGTGACATATCTCTTAATAAGTAATTAGTTCATGTTAAAAAGAAGATATGAGAAGAATCAAGTAAAAGAGGAAGATGAGGTGAGTTAGTTTGCCACAGAAGTATGCTTGAAAAGTTAAGCTGTATGAGGGTTTCTGTATACTGCAGTGACTGGAGCAGGAACATTCACTGAGGGTAAGAAGGAGCAGATGAGTGTCAGACAAGCTAAGCTGATGGCAGGTAATGGGGCAGAATGAAAGGTGTGCGTAAATGAGAGTTGGATCCAAAGAAGTATCAGACCAAGAGTGAACTGGCTGCCACCACATGCAAAAACTACCCATTCACCCATATAATTATGACCTATCTTCTTAACTAGTTTTCAGTCTTGAGAACAAATTGACCTGAAATGTATAAAACACATATTTTCTGCAATATACTTTCTTTCCTTGCATGCCACCCATTCGACTGCTCTTTTATGGAAATATTTAATCAGCCAATCATATGGGAGCGCCTCAATGCATTTAGGCATGTAGACATGGACAAGACTGCCTGCTAAAGTTCAAACTGACCATCAGAATGGGAAACAAAGTTTATTTAAGTGACTTTAAATGTGACATGGTTGTTGCTGCCAGGTGGGCTGGTCTGAGTATTTCAGAAACTGCTACTGGGATCCTACTAGTTTTTTCCACACAACCATCTCTAGGGTTTACAGAGAATGGGAAGGGAAAGGGAAAATATCCAGCAAGGAGAATTTATCTGGGTGAAAACCACTCGTTTACAACTCAAGGCATGTAAAAGAGTGTCAGTGAATGCACAAGACATTCTTGAGGCAGATGGACTGCAACAGCAGAGCCCACACCAGGTGCCACCCCTGATAGCCAAGAACAGGAAGCTGAGACTGCAATTGCCACAGACTCACCAAAATTGGACAAAGGAACACTGGTCCATCCATCCATCCATTTTCATCTGCAGTTCAAGTGATTGTGATGGATGCTTCCATTAGGATAATGCACTGCCACAAAGCTCAAATCATCTCGGAGGATATAATGGAATAATCATATCCCACCACCACAGCAAATTCTTTGGGCCATTGCAATAACTATACATTCCACGATTTTGAATTCAATGATATCTGGAACTGATTAGATTTTCAGCTATTTTGAAAAAACAGATTGTCTTTGATTATTCATCCAAGCTGTGTGATACACAAAAAAAAAAATCGATCATGGGATCATATACACTGCTCAAAAAAATTAAAGGATTTAAAAAATACATCAGATCTTAATGGGAAAAATTCATGCTGGATATCTATACAGCTATGGACTGGGTAATGTGTTTGGAACAAAAGGATGCTACAGTGTTTGCTGGAAATGAAAATTATCAGCCTACAGAGGGCTAAATTCAATGACACCCCAAAAATCAAAATGAAAAAGCGATGTGGCAGGCTGGTCCAGTTTGCTAAAATTTCACTGCAGCAACTCAAAATGGTTTGTATAGTCCCCACGTACTTGTATGCATTTCTGACAATGTCAGGGAATGCTCCTAATGAGATGATGGATGGTATCCTGGGGGATCCCCTCCCAGATCTGGACCAGGGCATCACTGAGCTTCTAGACAGTCTGAGGTGCAACTTGGCGGTGTTGGATGGACTGAAACATAATGTCTCAGAAGTTTTTTTTTATTGGATTTAGGTCAGGCAAGCGTGGGGGCCAGTCAATGGTATGAGTTCCTTCATCCTCCGGGAACTGCTTGCATACTCTCACTACATGAGGCCGGCATTGTCATGCACCAGGAAGAACCCAGGACCCACTGCACCGGTGTAGGGTCTGACAGTGGCTCCAGTTAGGGTGCCATTGCCTAGCCTGTAGAGGTCTGTGCCTCCCATCAATGATCCACCACCAAACTGGTCATGCTGAATAATGTTGCAGGCAGCATAACATTCCCCGCAGCTTCTCCAGACCCTTTCACGTCAGGGTGAACCTGCTCTCAGTTGTGGACCTGCCAATTCTGGTATTCTGTGCCAAATGCCAATTGAGCTCCACTGTGCTAGGCAGTGAGTACAGGGCCCACTAGACAGTTACTCCAATAACAAATTTATACCATATTTCCTGAGGAATCTAGTGTCCCTGGTAGTGTAGTGGTTTGTGCATTCGTCTTTGAAGCGAAAGGTCCCTGGTTCAATTCCAGGTGAGGATGCAAGCCCCTCTCACCATGGAGGGTTGCGTCAGGAAGGACATTTGGTGTAAAATCTCTGCCAAATTACCAGTGCAGATTAATCCACTGTGGTGACCCCTTGGTGGAGAATACAAGGGAGCAGCTGAAAGGTACATTTCCTGAGGAACCTGAAAAGCTTTTATTTATCCTGAAGACATTAGTTACAGAGCACTGACTTACACAACAGTATTTGCACCACAAGTCATGAGAAATTGCTGCACCACTGCAGACACCGGTGCACTAACTACAACAGTTCAAGCAGTAACAGCAACGTGGTTTATACGCAGTTGGTTTAAGGACGCTAGTCAAAGCAAATATAAATGCGTTTTTTTTGCCATTGTAAAGAAAATTAAAGAGTGAAATTGAATTTTTTATTATTAATTTGAATGGAATTTTCTGTGCAGGTTAATTCAGTAGTACAAGACAGAAAAAATTTATAATCTATTATTAGGTTTTTCTGCTTCAGTTTCAGGGTCCTATTATTGTGGCTCACTGCCATAGCTAACTAGACAAAATACATCCAGTTTATTCAGTTTTTTAAAGACATGGCATTACTGTTCCCTATGACACAAGATACTCAAAGGTAGTTCATTATCAAGGTCAGGGAATCAGCAACAAAAGTAATCCATCATGGAAGAACAGAAGAAGCCCAACACATTGATTATTTGAGTTAAAAAAAAAACTTGCATTAGCTGATACTACTCTATAAACTATTAACATATCACCATTTAATCAACATATAAAAAGGGTCATATTTTTTGTAGAAATCTGTCGAAAAACAAATGTAAAGATTGTTCATCCACATGCAAATGCTTTTCCTGGAATCTCTACTAAACTGATCATGCAGTGACTTGTTTATCTGTTCTCTCAGCCATATAATGCATACTAATTTAGAGCCTGAACACTGATATACAGGGAAATGTTCATGATGTTGTTCATGGGTTTTAGATGACTACAGTAATATTCAATTCTGAAAACATTGTGATCAAAACCTAAAACTGATGATTAGACATTACTTCAGTCAGGCCAAAATGTTTAACTCTCTGCAATGGGCTGAGACCAAATTTTACCTGTCTATAAATACTGAAAGGATTATCTGTTCATACAGGACATTCAGTGCTTTTTATGTGTTTAACTTCTTGAGTAAACATTGTTAGGTGCTGCAGGTACAAAGCTTAAATGTCAAACAGTTGCTCAGTGTCCACAACACTTACTACTAAGCTCATTGTACCTTGAAAAATGTCCCTCAGTCACACTTATCACGTCACGCCGTGTTATTCTGAGAAGGCAGAGCTTTAAAGCTGGTGTCTTTCACCTAAACACACACTCCTCCATTCACACTCCTTCACACAACATGCATGCAAAAGACAGCACTGAATGCAGACAGCATACATACAGCACATGTATACTGCACATCATCAGTCTGGTAATTTACCATGACAATTTCTGGGTGCTGCCAGGCAACTATCAAGCATGCTCATACTGTAGAGACTTGTGCCAGCATGTTCCACCACATGTACACAAACACACAGGCGACAGTAACTTATTTTGTAGATGATTTTCTAATGCTGAGATGGGATTGTCTTTGGTGTGCCCAGATAACACTGACCTCCCAGAGAAGAGTAAGATCAGAAACTACTATAACTTTTTGTGTGTTTGTCTGTGCTGTAGCTCAAGTATTCTTGTGACATCACTTTCATCTGAATATGAGATTATAACCCAGAGTGGAAGGAAAAATAAACAGTTTGTGTGATTACATAATCAATAACACCCAAGCATTTTCCATCAACTTAATGGCTAACTCAGTAATAGTAATGTTTCTATGGAGAGCATTTGCTACACCACTGTAATTAATGTTATTAATGATAGAATCATTCGACTGTGTACTTTGGTAATTACCCAAAGAGCTGCACAGGTCCGCACGGATCAAGCATTACATAATTCAGACACTTCTACCAGCTTGTATTGAATCTAATGGATGTAATATTTAATTGAAGGGCTATGAGTGAATATCATTGGTATGAGTATTAATCTCTGAAACAATAAAAAGTGCATTTTTACGCTGAGAAGAGACAGACCAGTGTTTTGCATGGCACTGCATGTCATCGTGCTGCTTAAATTTGCCTGTCATGATGGCAATAGCTATAAAGATTTAAAGACTAAAAAGTCAAAAGGCTTTGTAATGCACAGCTTGCAAATGTGGTTGTATATTTATGTGTGATTTCTACACCATGGAAGTGACTCAACAACGAACATAAAATCTGCAGTTTTCTGAATCCAAAGAATAACAGGCACACAACCAACAGGTGTATTTAACTGTATTTGTAATTTCAGTAGATGGGATTGAGAGATCATTCCTGCAAATATAACCTTAAAAAGTGCTTTAGCGATGTAGTTTTGCATGTGCAACTTGATTTGACTCACAAGAGACATATTTGAATGAAGAGTCAACCTACTGTGTACAAGGAAAAGTATTCAGCTACGCCTCTTAATCATTAAATTCAGGTGTTTCATTGCTATTTCTATTTCTGCTGGTGTAAAAAAAAATCAAGCATCTAGTCATGCAGTCTGTCTTTATGAATGTTTATGAAAAAAAACTGGTCTTTCTAAAGAAATGACTGAATTTAAGTGTGGTACTGTAATAGGATGCCACTGTTTCTTCCCTCTTAGATGTTTCATTATCAACTGTAAGTGGTCTCATTGCAAAGTGGAAGCGTTTAGGAACCACAGCAACTCATCTATGATGTGGTCGACCACATAAAGTTACAAAGCAGGGTTGCCAAGTGTTGGGACACGCAGTGTGTGTATAAGTTGCCAACGTTCTGCTGACTCAGGGTTGCAGAGTTCCAAACCTCCTCTGTTACAAACATCAACATAAAAACTCTGGAACAGCTACTAAATAGACTGCTTTGTTCATTGCTGTTTCCAAGATGAAGAAAGAAGTCCCAACACCACAAATATTACCATTAAAAGGTCCCATCTGCATACAATTGTATATATGGTGACAAGTATGTGTGTAAAATGTACTTCAACACTATAAGTCACTATATTGTTCTATATTGTAGGCCCACTTCCTCATGTAGCCTAAAGTCTGCCCTCATGTTGCTGCTGATAAAAATAGATTTCATCCGCCCAGCAACATTCAATGCTCAATGTCTTTCTTGTGAAAGGCGTTTTTCTTCCACAGAAGCAGAGATGATATTCATGCGGTCACTGAATGTAATAACTGTATGACTGTAAGGCAGGGTGTGCCTGCAGGAAGAATCAGAATCAGAATACTTTATTAATCCCCAGGGGGGAAATTACTTAAGAGTGTCAATCAGGAGAGTTTACCAGGAAAAAAACAACCCAAACACCTTTTATACTTGTGATGCGCATGTTGATTTTAAAATAACCAAAACTGAACAGTTACATGAGAATGAATTTTGCCTGCCAACTGAATATTAGAAGTGCCACATTTTAGAAAGTTGGGCTCTAAAAAGTGTATGTCTGCTATGACCTGTTGGCACAGGTTTGGTTTATGAGCCCCGTGAACAAACAAGAGGTTGCCTGATTTAGTGGGTGACCAAAAGCAACATCTGTTAAGGTAGAGAAAAAAAACAAGTTGAACAAACATCCCCTGCTCTCAAAGTGGCCCAGCTTCATCATGCAGTGCATTAGTGGCCTCCAACATCCCTCACCTTTACCCCACTTTGTGACTAGACCTAAAGCAACTGAAGGCTCTGCAGCTTTCAGCTGGTGACTGTTAAAGCTGATAGCCTTCATAAGAAGCAAACACACTCACATTTGTTGTGTTGTTATGTAAGATCTATTTGCTGTGACAAAAAAGAGTCATGAAAAGAAGAACACATACAGTACTTGTGACTGCCGCTACAAAAAAGTCTAGTTCTGGACCAAATCTAGTCAAAAGGTGCATAGTGCATAAACAGATTTTTTTTTTAATTAACACAATTTAACTGCTTGTTCCATGCAGAGCAACATTTGGACATGTTTGTATTTTTTCTATAACAAGTTCACCATATAGACAAAAGTATTGAGCCATCTACTAATTAATTACACATTGTACATAATACATTATGTGGAGAAAAGTATTTAGCCTCCTACATGTTATACCTACAGGAGCTTTTATGACACCCCATTTTAAATGCATAGGCATTAATATGGAGTTGGTCCCCCTTGCGGTTATAATAGCTTCTACTTTTCTGGAAAGGTTTTCTACAGATGTCCCACATGTGTCTGTGTGATGTTTTGTGAGTATTTATGAGGTCAGACACCAATTTTAGAAGAGAGGGCCTAGCTGATAATCTCTGTTATAGTTTATCTCAAAGGTGTTTGATGGGGTTTGAGGTTAGGGGTCTGAACAGCCAGTCAAGTTCTTCCACACCAAATTCATCTAACTTTGCTTTGAGCGCTGGGACACAGTCATGATGGAACAGGAAAGGGCCTTCCCCAAACTGTTCCTACAAAGTTGAACACAATAAGACTCCCTTTTACCGGAACTAAGTGGCCCAGGCCAACCCCAGAAAAACAACCCCATAGCATTATCCCTCCTCCACTAAACTTTACAGTTTGCACAGTGCAATCCATCAGACAGCAGGATTTATCACTCCACAGAATACATTTCCATTGCTCCAGTGGGAGTGCAGGGACGGCATGCTTTACACCACTCCAACTTACGCTTGGCATTGTGCTTGGTGATGTAAGTCTTGCATGCAGCTACTGACCATACAAACCCATGCCATGAAGCTCTTGGTACACAGTTTTTGTGCTGATATTAATGCCAGAGGAAGCTTGGATAATTAATTTGATTAATTTTTGAGCCAGCAGAGTGTTGCCGACGTTTATGTTGTCTTTACGTGGTCTGCCATTTTTTGGTTGAGTAGCTGTGGTTAACGAAAGGGTTAAAAAAATCCCAAACTAGTGAAACAAATCTGTTTTTGGAAAAAAAAACCCTGAAATTAAACTGATTTAATAACTTCTTGTTACAACTTGGAAATGGTGTCTTAGATCTTTAAAAAATTGTCCTCTTGAATTGAATTCTCTATTTGATAAAAAGTTTCAGCCAGTTCTTGGAGAAGATCAGACAGTAAAATGAACTGATATCTGAGGTCTTTATGAAAGCCTCTGTCAAAAGAGTTCATGGACATGGACCAAAAATTCCTTAAGATGAAAGGTAAAAGCCAGCTTGTAATCACTGCTGTTACTGTAAATGTTCAAACTGTATCTTTTCTAGATCTGTTACCACACAGCAGCCACACTGCACATTACTCACATATCTCAGCCTTGCACAGTAGCAGGACTCAGGCCTTAGAGGTATATCAAGTACACATTAGGAAAACCCACTGACATTAATTCGTCATCCTCCTCAGATATCTTCTTCTTCTTCTTCTTTCGGCTGTTCCCGTTAGGGGTCGCCACAGTGGATCATCTGCCTCCGTGGTCTTCCTCTTTTCCTCCTGCCTGGAAGCTCCATCCTCAACATCCTTTGTCCAATATATCCACTATCCCTCCTCTGAACATGTCCAAACCATCTCAGCCTTGCCTCTCTGACTTTGTCTCCAAACTTCTCAACATGAGCTGTCCCTCTGATGTACTCATTTCTAATCCTGTCCATCCTGCTCACTCCTAGGGAAAATCTCAACATCTTCAGTTCTGCCACCTCCAGCTCTGCCTCCCGTCTCTTTGTCAGTGCCACCGTCTCCAAACCATACATCATAGCAGGTCTCACTACTGTCTTGTAAACCTTCCCTTTCACTCTTGCTGCTATCCTTCTGTCACAAAGCACCCCTGACACTCGTCTCC
>VUQH01035345.1:24452-48181 GCA_015106775.1 Etroplus canarensis | reverse complement strand
GCTTGGCTAAGGAAACAGGAGAAATGTGGTGGAAATTATGACTCTCCCTGCCGAATCAACTCATTTTCACCAGCTCAAAACATGTGCTTTCACATTTCACTCACTTTCTTCTCAGCACAAGGATCTAAACATTCAGTCCATGGGCCAATAGTAGCCATTTTACATAGCCTGTATGCACAGCAAGGAAGGATTACACCTTCCTAACATCGACAGTAAGTACAGCTGGTGTTGAGTAACGCAACAGAACACTCACTCGTGGCTAATATACACTGGCACAAATCTGACAATTACCAAGATAACCCACCATCATCTGAACAAAGGAATTTTCCCCTGACATATGCTGGCTTGCTCTCTTGGCACTCTAAGTGAAGCACCACAGTTTAAATGCACTTTGGTACATACAGCAGAATATATTACCATTAGCACTAAATTCAGTCTGTTGCTGGGTTAATCACCTACTTTCAGTTCAGTACAAAATATAGACTTATTTATATCACATGTAACTTTTTAGTGAGTTTTTAACCAGTTTGTGACCTACTATGTATAAAGGCTGATGGGAGGCCAGCATGGGACACCTCATGTCAGTTTGGAGATGGGATTAAAAATTATGTCATAGATGCACTACACACCTCTACAATCCACAGATTAAAAATCCACCCACTCACACCTCTAACATGAAGTAGTTGCAGAGTTAAAGACTGTGTATAAAGACAGATGCAACCTCTGAATCTGAAAAATGAGGCCAAAGAACCTTTCATTCTTTCTAATGGACAGCAGGGGGAGACTCCTCCACCTCCAAAAAAAATCCAAGTGTATAGATGTCTAAGCGAAAGCAACCCTACTTCATGTATGACCTCAGTAAACTATTTCCTGACAAGTTACTTTAAGGTCTCACATGTTAGCTTTGATGGAGACAACATGATGCTATTTTTGTAAATTATGGCCCCATATTGAGTAAAACAGACACACAAAAAAAAAGCAGGGCACGATTTAGGGTGTGGCTAATGTGACCGACAGTAGTATGAGTGTGCAGTGTCCCTCAGTTTCTGAGACAGATCCACCCTGCATTTATAATGTCTTCTTTTTAAGTAACCAAGAAGGCGACAGACAAAATAGTAAACTTGAGGCTTAAAATGGAAATTTACAAAACTGTCAATGTCACAATAGCAAGAATATATGATTCAAGCTATGGTTTTCATGCTTCTCTAGACTTAACCTAACTTTCTGCAAGAAAGCGAATGTTTCCTAAAAAACAAAACAAAAAACAGATCCATCCCTGCAGCATGTAATTGTGAATAAAATAACTTATGTAAAAAATTATATGGAGGAAAATGTAGCTGCTCAACACTCAGTGGACATCAGGTTTTTGGGAGCATGAACATCGTGCTGGATCACATGGCAGGGCATTGACTTTGGTATCATTCACTAAGGGGGTATCCCCACCACAGAGACCTGCACTTGGCATCCGGTCCCTCAAACCCTGATGTTCACAGAAGAGTGCCGTGCTACTTCTGTTTCCTCAAAACACACAAGAGACAAAGAGCGTAAACAAAAACATCTACACTCTTAGGAAGAATCCAGATGTTTTTATCATGTGCACATCTTTCCCTCCAACTTCCACTTTCTCAACACACATGTACAAAGTTGTGAAAAAAGTTTGGATGAGTCACCTAGCAAGCTCGGTGTCAGCCGTCGCCATGGCTACCTGCCCTATGGTGCCTCCTGATACATGTGGACATCGACTGGTCAACACGGCCCCTCATCGGGTTATAAAGACCCAAAGGCGAGAGAGGGCTAAAGGACCTTGGTGATAAAGTTGCTCTTCTTTAAAAACCCAGAAGCTTTTTAAAATGGATCCAGATTTGATCTCAGAAGAGAAGCTTTAAGCCTATAGTCCATGTTTGACAGGGAGGCAGCAGTGAGGGCCAGATGTGAGGAGAGGGCTGTGTTCAAAGCTCAACACAGACAGCGGGGGTGGTTTTCAGGGGGATAAGCATGTGTGCGTGCCTGTAGATTGGAGCATAACCCAGTATGGTCTTTTGACCTTAACGACATCATCTGTACCAGATGGAGTAAAACTCTCCAAAGATCTGTTACCTCAAAATCATTCCCAAACCTCTTGTCCTCAAGAATGACATTTGACCTAACTGTGTCCACCTCCAGGTAATACAAGCACACTGTCCACACATCCCCATTCCCTGATACTCACTTGAGCCCCGCATTTTAAAGCATTCATCTATTTGGTTTATCATCAAAGAATATGAGGTATATGATGAACTATCTCTCTTTTACATCCTACAGTGGATGGAGAAAAAAAGTGAAAAAAGAAAGAGATTAAAAATATATATATAAAAAAAGAAACAGAGGCAAAGTGAGACGTAAGAGGGCAATTTACAGCTGGGAATCCTAAAATCACCCTCTTTCTCTTTTGCCCCATTCTTTCCTCTCTATCATGTAAAAACAGCATAGCCTTGGCCCCAGTTGATCTTCTTCTTTTGTGTTTTTGGTTGTGTAGCTGTAAAGCTTTCAGTGTGTTCTCCCTGTGGAGAAAAGATAAAGAACAGAAGCAGCATTGTGCTTCAAAGAACCGTAAATCATATTTATCCTTTCCACACTGAAACTGGGTTTCAGCTTGACTTTTTCTTTTAATTACAACCAGACACAAAGGAGAGTGCATATCCAGAAAACTTTTGCCCCTGTATATCATGTGTTTGTCCACTGTCCACACAGCGATGCCTCTCACTGTGAGTGTCCCTTTCCTTTTAAGAGGAAGAGAATATCTTCATATCCAACCGTCAGTCAGCTGTATTCTCTGTTAAGTCCCTTACAGGACCTGTGGCTGCATTTCTGGTATTATTTGGTTTGAAGACTGAAGAGATAACTTCAACAGGGGGTAAAAAATAACAAAAAACCATGACAAATACATCCCAAAATATAAAAAAGCACCTCTAGAAATAAATTACCAAATAAATAGCAAGACACGAAAAAGAGAATCAGATAAATCAACCCTACCCTGAATAAATAGTACAATCAAAAGTCTAAAACATGATTAACAAAGAGAAAAAATCCAAAGAGAGATAGTTTAAATTTTTGGTCTAAAATCAAGTTATTATCAATGTTTTTTAGGATCTTTTTTCTCAAAGTCTTTTTTGTAAGCTTTTTCTTTTTAATACATTAGCGATAAGTAAGCAGTAGAACATAGATCTTTTTTCTACAAAATCTATAGAAGCACTAACAGGTACATTCCGTCTAAGAGTCAATGTGGAGAGAAGGTTTCACCTTTAAGGCGTGACCCCCTCCACATCTAAAGTTTGGTTTGTGAAACGATTCTCGTGTGTCGACTGTTTTTCTGGTGTGGATCAAACCAAATATTCTTTGGATACATTTCCATCCAACTGGCAACACATCAACTTAACTGAGGCCTTTGCTGTGTGTATTTTTCTATATCTTGAAGGGTAATGTCTTGCTGCTTTTTTCCCTTATTTTTTTAACCATTTACATACAGAAAAACACACAGGTAAACCTCAGACAAATTGAGACAAACCCATTTCTTTGCCCTCATGCAGAGAAGGCCATTTCTGTCCCTGCCTACTGTGTTTTTGGTTTGGTTCAGTATTTGGTTTGGCATTTTTAAGGTTTGCTATTCAGCTCTTTGTTTTTGGCTTTTTTGTGTCGTCATCTTTTCTGCCAAGACAGTCTGTTTCTTTATCTAATAAAAATCTGGAAGCTAAATTTTCACAGTATTTTTTCCAACCACCTGATAAAAATCTCTAGCACAACTACGAAAAAAATAGCTCTTGTAGTAAGTAAGCGAGTACGTTATCCCAAATAAGTAATAAGCACTAAAGTACAGTACATAAAACGGCATCAAGAGACACAGCAGAGATAAAACAATTGGAACCAACCAACAGAAAAATAAAAACAGATTTTTTATAAGATTTCAGTTCAGTGAGGTCATTTGCGTTTAGCTCCATCCAGGACCAAGAGAGCTGAGCTGGAGAGAGAGAGAGGGGCAGAGGAGGGAAGGAGCTGTCTGTCTTTCTTCTTCTTGTCTGTCTATTTATCCCTCCATCCATGCTACACAGTTTCAGGTTGAGGCTGGTGCTGCAGCCCTGAAGCTAACAGACAGACAAACAGAGATGCTTCATTTGTTTCAACACCTGCACTTTGTCCTCCTCCCCTCCTCCCTCCAGCCACATTTGGTTTGGGTTCTTTTTGGTTTTCTTCTGTCATTCCTTGGGTTGTGTGTGTGTGTTTTTTTGGTTTGGGTTTATTTTTGGTATCCTCTTTTTAAAAAAGTGTGACGCCAGCTCCCCTCACTACAGTGTGTCCCAGCATACCCTTCTTTCTTGGGGGTTTGGAGTAAAGGATCAGTTCCCTAAATAAAGCTTCCCCCATGGGTTTCTTGGAAGGGCCAGGTAGAGGGGAATCACATCAGGGGGTATCCAGTGGTACTATCCTGTTCTCGGCCCCCCACCTCCACCTCTGTGTCTTTATTGTGTTCATGCCTTGGCTAAGGCTCTTATAGAAGAACCCAGCCTTGAAAATGCTTTGGTTTCCATTTGAGAATTTAATGGCAGTCTGAGGTGGAAAATGAAATGACTGATGGAGCGATGATGGAAATGAACAAATATCAGTAAACATGTCTAGACGTACAGGTGTCGGGACATCTATGCTGATTGACGAGGCAGGAACGAGAGCCAGCTGTGACTAAACTTGGCTTTATTGACTTGTTTAGCCTTCAATCTCAACGGTGATTACTTTAAATCTCCAATCACAGCCCTATTTCATACTTTCAAAATGGTCACCACTCTTAACAAACATCATTTTCAGCGTGCAAAGTTTGCAGGGCATGTTCATTTAGCCATCAAGTTACTGATAATGGGTTATCTTAAGAGTGGTCTGATTAAAAGCACACAAAATGTTTACGTCTTAATAAATTCATTCACACCTTGAAATCAACTCAGTGTGCCAGCTCTGTCTCTGAACTATTGGCACTTGGTGAGGACTGAGATGAGCATTTTATCACCTTTGTCATGTATGTTCCTGCAGAAAAGTCGCATTAAAAACAAAACGCCAGATGATGACAGAAATGTGTATGACGAAGACAAAGATCAGGGTTTCCGCCAGTGTATTGCAAGCCCTGCAGGCTCTCTGGGTCTAAGTTTAGGGGGAATTTTACTTCATATATTTTTTCAGGCAGAAGCTGTCAGATGGAATCGTGCCACTGTATGTAAACAAGGTTAGCCATGCTCTCCCACTGATATAGCCTATGTAATTTTCTCTTTGGGATAAGAGGAGAGAGAAACACACTGTGCCACTTTCTCTCATCAGCACAGAAATAGCAAAAGCTGCACCTACACAGTCCTGCTGTCCTGTCTCTGTCACAGAGTAGGCTTTGTGTTATGACGGGTGGAGAGTGCTGCTGTAACCAAGAGCTACATTAAATCTCCAGCTGGAATTGGCAAGTTTTTTCTGGCGGAAACCCTGAAGATGGTGACAGTGATAATGACTCAAACCCCAGCGCTAACACTACAACAGCGTACAAAAATAAATAGGAGCTGAATTGTATATAATGGCACTAATAAATAGTTCAAAAAAATTCTTCTTAAAGTGTAAAATATTTAACGCCTGTCATTAAGTAAAACTGACAAATAAAACTATCCTATGCTCTTAAAACCAGAGGTAGGTAAAGAGACTAAAAATGCATGAAGATACAGCAGGACTGACAAAACATTCATTCATGAGCTCTTACACAATAACGCTTTAAAATCATCCAAAATATCAGGCATGAAATCCTAGAGAAGACACATGAGCTGACAAAGACAAGATGAGTCAAAGACAAGATGGATTGGAGTGCATGTGTGTGTTTGTGTGAGTAGCAGTAGAGTCCTGGTCCTGGATAGCGTCAGTATTTACACGTCCTTTGAATAAAGCTTTTCTCTCCGTATTTTTGGTTTTTGGTATTTGTGATTTTGGTATGGTTGTCATTTTTTTGTCATTGTGTATTCCTCCTCCACGCCTCCTCAGGTAAATTTTTGGTTTAAATGTATCCACATCACTCCTCTTCCTTCAGACCCGCAGCTTTTTGTATTAACAATAAAAAAAGAAAGCAAAGTCCTCCTCCTTTTAATTTTTTGTCCTTGCGCCATCCCTTTGTCATATATTAAAGTTTTTCTTTTGTCATTTTTGGTTTATGCACTACGACATGCACCTCTGCCATCTCTTTGTTAAAGAGTCATTGGTTTGTTTTCCTTCAGAGAGAAAGAGTGGAGAGGTGCCATGTCGACATCACACGTTCTTGACAAAAAGGTCCCACGTTGCCTCCTTTCCATCTTTTTGGATAGATAAAGATTTTTGGTTTCAATCTTCCCCTTTCCCCCCCTTCTCCCCTCTTTCACTTCTTTCCCTCCATCTCTCCTCTTTCATTCTGTGTATTTTTGGCATTGAAAGACTGGGAGAGAAAGAGAGAGAGAGCCATTGAGAAAAAATAACGGAAGAAGAGCACAAGAGAGAGAAAGAGATAGCTTTGGTGTGAAAGGCGAGGTTCTCGTATCCTCATTCCTCCTCCTCTCTGATTGGCCCTTGGTGCGGTCACTCAATCTTGGCCCCACCCAGAGAGGGTGGGCTGTGTGCCATTTCGCTGGAGGAGCAGGAAGAGGCGGGGCTGGAGCAGGGCGAGGGGGAACAGGGAGTGGGGCTGATGCTGCTGGCTGAAGGGAAGGGTGAGGGCTGGGAGACTTTGGCTACAGCAGTGCTGACCAGTCCAGCGTTGGGATTCTGGCCCATGTGAAGGAGGGCGGGGTGGTTAAGAAAGAGGGAGGAGGGGAGAGCCCCTCCTTGGCCCCCAGAGGCCCCCAGCATCACCTTGCTCCCACCCTCAAGAGTGGAAAGAGGTAGGTGGCCACCACTGGCTGCTAGGGCTGAGGCAGAGAGAGGAGAAGAGAAAAGGGTTAAAATCTCCCACCTTAGTCACAGAATACTTTCACAGTATTTCAATATTGGAATTGAAACAACATATTAATTTTTGGCTATAGTACTTGTTTTTTATAGGTAGTGTTTTGTATTTTTCTGGTCATTTATCATCTTTAATTTAGGATGCCTCTCCCACAATGGGAAGGTTGTGTCAGAAAGGGCGCCCAGTGTAAAAATCCGTGCCAAATTACTGGATTACTGGGTGAAGGCAGTACCCGAAGGTGCTCTTATCATCTTTAATTTAGGAACAGGCCATTTCAATAATAATCAAATTATGTTTGCTGTCTTTCACCTTCTCTCAGGTTTCTTCACCTACCACTGAAGTAAATGATTTCCTACAGTACAAAACACCCCCCCCCTCAGAAAGAGCCTGAACTTGTTTCATTTAGCAGAAGTATGTGTTACAAAAAAGTGAGAAATTACATTTCCCCAAATCTCAAACTAATGTCAGTCCCCATTTCAACACACTGCCATGAGACATAAAATCTTGTTAAAAATAATTGAACATTGTCAAATAGCTTCAGAGACCTAATCTTAAGGGATCAGGTACAGCACTGCAACAGTTTAGCTGACCTGAGGACAGTTTTTATAGAAACAGGACAAAGGATTGTTTTTTTCATACTGTGCAATCCAAACATAGAAGGATGAATTTGAATACTCTTTTTTGTTAAGTGTCCATATTATGCTCATTTACAGAAATATTATTTTGTTTTGTAGATCCACTAAAAAGGTTTGCATGCTTTTATATTTTTCTGCCTCTTTTCACCTTGTACTGAAATATTGAAACGCACAAAATGTTGTGTTGGCCACATTAACAGCACATGATGCCAACAGTCAACATACAGGGATTTTTCTCTTGTTGTGGCATAAAAACATCTGACATAAAAAGCAAATAAGTAAGTAATAAAAGTTCTTTAGATGCCAGTAGTGCATGAAGACATTTTAGAGTTAGTAGAAGCAGCTCTAGCAGGAAAGTAATGTCAGACCATGAGGCAGCTGCTCATTCTTTAGTTAAGGTCGTAACAAACGAGAAACTATGGCTTACACAATGACATAGATAAGTAACTGAAGAAAGGCTGTGGCTGCATTCAGGCTGAAAAAACATAGCAAAATGTCAACACGGAAACGGTTTAACACCCCATTATTTTACATCAGTATTGCACCTATGGTAGCTGAGCCGTTGTATATATCCATATGCACATCTCTGGTTAACCCTAAATTGAAAAGAGCTAAAACTGCTTGTCAGTAGGTGAACTGGAGTGCTGCATTACTAAAAAAGTGAAATATTTTTTAACTCTCAATCACACAAAGCTACTCTAGCAGAGTCCAAGAAAAGAAAAATGAAGGGGTTGGAAATGAACATCAGTGGTCCTCTTTAAAGGAAAGAGAAAGACACTAAAAGCATAATATGGGCACTTTAAAAGAAGCATTTGGAAATCAGACTACTCTAAAGTACAGAAGGACTTGTGGATTCACTGATTTACAGCCTATTGAGGTAATTTCTGGGGTGCAAATATTTTTCTAGCTTTTCAGCAATCATGTCTTGTTGTTTGAATGCTGCATCGAGCCCAAATTCTAACTGTAACCTAAAACATAATGAAGGTGATTTGACAGTCATGATACAAAATCTATTAAAAATACCAAAAATGATCTGCAAAGAACTTCCCAAACAGATTGCCTTGAAAAGGTTTATGATAATGTTTTCCTTAAATTGTCAACATATGTGACTGATAATGAAATGAAGGATGAAAGGTTGAGGATGGGTGAGACAGCACAGACACAAAAACAAGCCCAAACATTCATGTAAATCCCCATCACTCACACACAGACACTTGATGGAATGGATTCATGCATGTAAATGATAACTGTATGACAAATAAGTCATTTTTCTTCTACACAAGTCTCTCAGCTGCTTCTTGCTGTGGATGAACAAACACCCTTGGCTGCCCATTCAGCCGTGTCTCCAGTCAGTAATCAGCCTGTGCGACCTGATTCACCCACCATGTATAACTGTATTACTCATCCTCGCACTTCTCTTTTCAGTGTATCTCCCTCCCCCTTCTCACTGCGGCCCCACAAAGTAAGATTAAAAATTAGCTCTGCTAAACTGACAAAAGTTGGGGCTGTTCAGCGGTCACTTCTGTGGAACACAATGTTTTTTGGTGCTATTCCTGTATATTGAGTGTAGGAAGGTGTATGTATGTGTTGTGTGCAGTATGCATCTGAATTTGAGAATTTATGTGTGTAGGTGTGTTTGAGACAAGGGTTTCTCTAACAGTTTGAGAGGAGGAAGATGTACTGTCTTTGTGTTTAATATAGGTATTTTTATATATTCTCTAAACCTAAGATTGCTCCAAAAATGAAATAATAATACACACCTCCACCTCAGCTATGACCTTTTAATTATATTCTGTTTATCAGAGGTGCTGAGAGTAGGCTTTGTACCCCTTTTTTTCTTTCTCCTATTTGCCTTTCAGTGTGCCTCTTTTTTCTCTTTCTCACACACACGCACACACACCTTGGATGGTGGCCAGGGGATTGTTACCGAGGAGGGCTTGATTCATCCCTGTGTTAACTCCCATCACAGTGTTCCTGTTGTAACACACGCACACACACACCCAGCACGATACATGTCCAAGCAAATACACCAACAGAGACAGGCAGAGGAGAAAAGGTGAAAAAAGCAGGTTTAGTGGCAAGGACAGACAGAGGGCAAATTCATCTCTGCACATGTAAAGAGAAGTAGTTTAGTGACTGTTGGTTGCACAGATGCAAACAAGAGGTTAGAAATGCAGAAAGAAAAAGAGCAACTCTCACATGTAGACTCTCCTAACTATTCACTTGAACACAGAATATGCATGAACTAATAAAGAAACACATTTGAACTATCAGAATCAGTTTTTGTGTGTGAATGTGTGTGTGCTTCTGTCGTATTCACCTCAAGTTTGCAGCAAAATCGGTGATGTAGTTAGACACGTCACCATTCTTTTTACCCATTCGCCATAAGCTGTGAACAAAAAAATCACACATACACACACAGGGTTAGTATGCACTGCTGCACAGGGGAAGCAGTGGCGCCCAGTGGCATGCTGGGACATCAGTTGATGTTTATGTGCTCAAACAGTCACTGTGTGTGCATGTGTCTGTGTACAGTAAAACCCATTTAGCTACAAACTGCAGGTGAACTGAGCGTGGAGCAGTGCAGTATTCATAGCGTTTATGGAAATGTGTGGTTGTATGTAGTGGTAGTGTGTGTCAGATATTTTGACTAGATTAATTTTGGTGGCCACGGTATGTAAAGAAACACTGATTGAAAAGAATTCAACTTATTTCAAATTAAAGGTTAATTAAAGGCCTTTGTTATCGATTACCACCCTCATATTAGGATCTAGCCACACAAATAGTTTTGTTTTAAAGGGGACCCATTATGCTTTTCCACTTAACAATGATGGATTCTCATAATAAATATTACCAAAGTTTCAGTTTAATGACACTAGAATATGTATGTGTGAAGTGTATGAGCCAAAAATTCAGGCTCATACACTGTTCTCTATGCTAAGTTTCAGACTCTTGGCTCTGTATGGTGTCAACAACAGTGGATGTCTTTAATATGGTCATCTCAGGTGCACAGCTCTGGTTGTGAGCACAGATGTCCCACCCACCTGCTGTTCAGAACTTCTGTTTGTGAGCGTCAGCCAATCAGAAGAAAATGGGCTTAAAGACGGAAGAGCTAAGACAGGTTGTTTCAGATAGAGGATGAACTGAGGGCTTTACTAAGCGCCAGTATAAGATAACTCAGGATTACTGTAAATAATACAGAACTTCTCTTGTAGAGCATATACGGAGTAAATATGGGTCTAAAAATTAGCAAAATATTGTCCTATTCTTTTCTTTACATATGTTTAAAGTATAGTTTATAATATTTCTGCTGACAGTGGAGGCAATTTTTATGTGCTTGTCACAGCATTGAAAATATATGTAGAAATATCAACAATTATTGCTTGCAAAGACCTCATTTTCTTCATTAAAGGAAATTCATCTAGAAATGTGGATTATCCAGAATGTTTCTTTTGCTGCAGTGAAATGTTGCTTTTGATTTTCCTAAATTTAACTTTAAACTCATTCAATTCCACTGTAAATACAGTCAAGTCAGTGTTGTTTGCAGAATACAAGCCAAAAAACTCAACTCAGAGGCAAAAAAGACAGAAAAAAAGACAAGATCCCTCTTTTTGTATTGGTAGACATGCAATTCCCCTTTTAAACAAACTGATGTAGCATGAGGTGAACTGAGGTGCTATGGTGTGAAGCCCTCATGGTCTCTTACCCTGTATTAAGGTTGAGTGTGCTATGGCTGGGGGTGGCCGGGCTGGCTGTGCTGCGGGGAGGAATAGGCGGAGGAGGTGGAGTTGCCGGGGAGGGAGTGGAGCTGAGAGGGGTGTGGGTTAAGCTGAGAGAGGGGTGGGTGGAGGTGAGGCTGGAAGTCAGAGGGCAGACGGAGGACATGGTGGTCACCGTTGTGCTGCTGAGACTGGTCACAGCCTGTGACATCTGGCTGGACATCTTTTAGAAAGAAAAACAGACAGTGGCACGCTTATCATCAGCTATTCATTAAAATACATTTGAGTAAAATGCTGCAAGGACTGTGATGCATTTAACAAGGTTTGATGTGCACCATATGAGGGCTGTAACAGGGTGGTTTGTGTGCTGGTGGGGCTGTGGGGGGCTGGCTGGGCAGGGGAGGGGTGGCACTGGTTGGGTTGATGCGCTTCTCCTTTTGCCGGCGGTTGCAGAACCAGACCCTTATCACCTCCTTCTCCATGTTGAGCTGTTCGGCAATCAACAGGATCTCCTCTGAGGTAGGCTTCTGGTTCTGTTAAAAGCCACATGACATTGAACATGAAACATTAAAAACAGCAAGATATAAATAATTTTCACAACCAAAAAGAAAAAAAAAATCTGAAAATTACAGAAAATTCAAGGCTATATACACAAATGAACTACTGTCTATCACAAGCACTGTGGGACGGATAAAGCCACGTGTATTGGTTACAGGAAACCACAATCAGCTTTATTCATACATAAAAATATTTCAAGAGGGGTGAAGCAAGTTACTATCAAATCAATCAGCCTCAATCGGTCTTAGGCCAGCCAAAAATACAAGACAAGGCACGTTAATTTAGACGGCACATGGCACAAAAATCTCTCAGTTCAATGATAATCATTACTGTTTTTTCCAAATTTGATCATTTAAACCTTTAAACATCACCTAGTGCTTCGCATAAAAGATGAATCAAGAAAAGAAATACATAATATAACACAGACAAATATTGTAATAAGGTGACTCATCTTACCGTCATGAATGAGCGCTCCAGGGCCACACGTACATTCGTCTCAATGCTGGTTCTCTTCTTTCTGCGGCGACCAGGAACCCCATCAAAACCCAGCGAGGGAGAGGATAGGGAGCTGGGACTGGGCAGGGTGCTGTCTATAGACATGGTCTCTAAAGGACAAATTCACCAGCATGTTCATACAAGATTAACACTTGACTAACTACAGTACATGACACCTACTCTATGCAACTGCAGTTCTTGGAAAATATAATGAATCAGATCTTTAGCTAAATCTGACATTCCTGTTTTGGTGACTGTTGAGAATGTTTAAACCAGCTTTAATCACTTGAATCATAAGAACTGTTTGAAGGTAAAGTACATCTACTTTGAAGAAAGCTTACCTGCATCATTGAGCCACTTTTCCAGCAGTGGCTTCAGCTTACACATGTTCTTAAAGCTCAGGTTGAGGGCTTCGAAGCGGGAGATGGTGGTTTGACTGAAGTCATTGCCATATAGCTTCCCCATGGCCAAGCCTACATCTCCCTAGTGGAGACATCAAAATAAAGAAATTAGACTTTATTCCCCAAACCTAATACTGGTGTAGCGGTGTGTCTCCTTACTTGTGTGAAGCCCAGTTTGATGCGTCTCTGTTTAAAAGTGCGGGCAAACTGTTCCAGTTCCTCCAGGTCACTGGGGTCCTCGGGGTGGGAGGTCACGGAAGGCACCGTGGTCACACCTCCACCACCACTCACTTCCACACCCTTATCTCGCTGCAGTGGGTACATCAGAGTAGTGAAAGTGAGACCGAAACAGAAGCAAAAACAGAAAGGTTTGTTAATGACTTGTGCTACTGAGACTGGGTTTTTCTTTTCCACTGACTAAAGCTTCAAAGTTTCCTTGTACCTGTGCCTGAAGCCCCATTCTACTCGGAGCAGAGAGCAAGCTCCCTTGGTTTTGCTGAGGTAGCGGAATAAGATTTGGTGTCGACAGGAGTCCTGAGAAAAAAGAAAAGGGTAATATCAACTCTATATATAATATGTTTATAAATACCTATATTTATAACTTATTTTGCCATAAAGGGCCTGCCCACCTTGCTGGCTCTGCTGTGCCTGTGGAAGGAGGAACTGGGCAGGAGATGGGAGCGGGTGGCCGGGGACCAACACCAGCTGCTGTAGCTGCAGCAACTGCTGAATGTCCTTTTCCAATTGAAAGAGACCCGACAGATCAGAAAGAAACTAAGACATATTCATTTTAAGAATAAATGGAGGGCTTAATCACGTTAAAATGTGTTAGTATGTTATGTATCTTCAGTTGAGGAAAGAAGCAAATGTACGTGAACAGAGCGCGTAGAAGCTGAAGGAAAAAACGCTGTTGTTCTGTAACGTCACAGTTCAGAAAAGGAAAATGTGTGCATTCATGCAAGGTGGAAACTGTGAATCATGAAATCTACAGATCACATGCAATATGAGCTGGTCCATAGATTGATAGTGGTTCCTCAATCATGCCGCTCGTCATGAAGTGGCTGTGATTGGCAGCTAGTACCTGGGCAGTGAGCTGGATTGGCTGGGAGAGGGTGAGCTGGGATGGAGGAGGTGGGACAGGGACACTTTGGGCGCTCTGATCCTGTGTACTCTGTCCATGTGCCTGGGACTGCGACTGAGCCTGCTGCCCTGTTTGACCGGCTTGCTGCTGCTGCTGCTGCTGCTGCTGCTGGGCTTGTTGATTTGCTGCTGCAGCTGCCTGAGCTTGCTGATTGGCTTGGGCGGCTGCGTGTGCAGCATGAGCTGCATGGGCTGCATTGGACTGCTGCACAGCTGCAGCCAAGAGCTGTGCCTGAGCCTGCTGCAGCAACAACTGCTGCTGTGCCGGCAACAGAGCTGTTAACTGGTGAAGAGGAGGAAAGAGGAGAGGAGAAGCAAGGAGAGGAGTGGAGAAAATTAAGAAATTTAGACAGAGTGGGAAATGCACAAGGGTGACAAAGAAGGAAACAAAGTGTTTAAAAAGCACCACCAGAGAAGCAAGCAAGGTAAAAGTAAGGCCAAGTGCATGTCTGTGTGAATGTATTTTAAATCTGTCTTACCCCTGCTAGCTGGGAGCCGGTCAGCATTAGCTGGGTGTGTTGGAGGGCGGTCTGTGAGGGGGTCGGGCCGTGAGAGGAAGGAAGCGCCGGGGACATATCAGCACACTCTTCCATTTTATTCTGGGATGAAGACAGAGAACAGCAAATGTAGAAATGTGAACATTAATCTAAAATGTGAGATACACACTTTGTTAGTTTTGCTCCAATAAAAATACTGACTGTCAATAACACAGAAAATACCAGTGTTTAGACAGCGTTCACCATCACTAGAATTACGACCTGATAGATTTAATATAGAGCTGATTTGTAGTTTAGTTTAAAAATGTATCAGTGTGTAATTTCCAATAATGCTCTTAAAGAGACCCAAGTAAACTGATAAATTGTCCCAAGCCAATGTGATAAAAGAAGACTCCACCAGAGTTTTTTCTGTCACAAAGGTCTTTTCTCACAGGATCAAGCATGTTCAAACTGGCAGAGGTGACCTTTTCCAGCCTACTGATTTGAATATCTTCAGTGGTATGCAAATTATGAAGATTTCACCTTTTAGTGAGAAGTAATATTTCAGATTTACTTTAGGTCTGAATAGCTTTGTAAAGGATGAGTGCCATCATACTCTCTACTCTTTGCAAACTTGTTTACATTCAGGACTGGGTGGAGAGTCGACACATTATCAACCTCAACGTCGAATGCAACAAAAGAGTAATTCACTGCATAGAAATGAACACAAAGCTGAGGCAGCCATACTGTCAATAAACCCAGTGTGTGACGTTGAGACACAAAAGATGCACAAACACAGGCTCACACACATGCACACACACAGGCAGTTCAGTAAAACGAACACACATGCAATTGCACACTCACCTTGCTGTTGCTCAGGTTTGGTGACAGAGGAAAGGGACAGACTTTCATTGACTGAGCCTGGAAAAGGAGAATTTGACACAAACTCAGAAATTACCATCAAAATTTACTTTAAATGCCTCATATTGTATTTCTTCTGTTGTTTTTTTGTTTGTTTGTTTTTGCTAAAAATGGATTTCTCTGAATTTCTGACTGTGGAAAACAGTTTAAAGGCACTGACATCTTTTTGACTGCAATGTTACTTGCAAATAACTGAGGGACTAATCAATGAGGGAAATAACAGTTAGTTTTAGTAGAAACAGGAAAAAAAAAAAGGAAAAACAAGTCTGACAGAGCTCTAGTATTGAAATGTTGCAAATAATTCTATTTTTCAAGAAAGACGGGGTGCGGGAATCTGTTTACAACACTGAATCTTCTTTATTGGATCGAATATAAAAAGGTGAAAGCAGGGGGAGATGAATGTAAATACACAGGAGTCACTTGTACCTGATGATTTGATTCTGGTCCATTCCGTTCTGAATCTGCGTAGGAGGTAGAGGAAAAAGTGATAAATCACATCTTCATCACAGCACAAACTTACACCTGCAATTTCCGAAGTCATGCATGTGCATTTTCTTAAACGTGCAGTCCATATAAACCTTGTATATGTGTGGGTGTGTGTTTACTGGCTGCCACTGAGATCAACCCTTCTAACCTGTGCCCTCCAATGGTGAGTCAGCCCCAACTTTTTCAGCCTCTCCTGGCTTTGACATCCTGATATCTGTAACAGGAAAACACAAGCTGACAAGTCAGACGGGCTGACACTTAAATATGTGTCACATA
Source organism: Etroplus canarensis (assembly GCA_015106775.1). NCBI lineage: Eukaryota > Metazoa > Chordata > Actinopteri > Cichliformes > Cichlidae > Etroplus > Etroplus canarensis. The sequence continues at coordinate 32,116 of VUQH01035345.1, read as the reverse complement.
AAAAGTGCAAAGGAAAGCAGAATAACAGACATTTACAAAGCAGGTGATCAGAATCTAGATGACAGAAGGGGAAAGAATATGGCCAGGGTGCCGATGTCAGATAGGTTAGGGTTGAGTGTTTTCAGGTCACAGGCTAAGCCTACACACTGTACACCAAACAGTGTGGCTGAATCACTCACTGAGCCTACATTCATTCATTCTTTCTTTCCAATTAGTGGTTTAACATAAGAGTAGGTTGACCCAAGGTGTTTGTTCTAAATTTAACTCAAGGTGTTTACGTGGGAGAGACCTGATACTAAAAATGTCTCTGAATGTGTGTCATTCATTATAAGACAACATCACTTCCTGGTTAAATTGGGACAGCCCCAATGGCAACAGAAATGAATGGAGGGAGGCAATAAGTTTAAGTCTTTAATTTCTAATATTATAATAAAAACATGAGGGTATTCTGGTAGCAGAGTGTGTAGGAAAGATGGGAATGAAGATAATTTGAGTGAGTGGTTCTGTATATATTTATATATACACGTGTAGCAGTTTTTATTGGTTGCCACACAATAGTATTATTTCAACATAAAAGCTTTTTATTTGTCTGAAATCACAAACTGTTGTGTCCATTTGAAACCTTTTCCCCCTCTTGCTCTGACTCTCCTTAACACACACACACACACACACACACACACACACACACACACACACACACAGCACTACTTCCCTTTTGTGAAAACATGCAAATCTGCCCAACGACCAACTAATTATATCTGCCACCTGCATAATAAACTCTCAGTCTCCCTCCTCCTTTTTTCTGTCCTCTTTCACTCTTCCTCTCCCCTTTATGTCTCCTCTCTTCATCCTGTCATCTCACAGGCTGCAGATGAACATTAATTGTACTTCTCCCGTCGGCCTTTTATCAACATGCCAACCTAAATACAGAAAGTGTTTTTATGTTACTTTCTGCAGTGGCAACAAGCAAGTGGTCAAGCATTGTTTTAACCATCAGGGGGCAGTAGTCACACACAAGGAAGATGCTCCACTGACCACTACTGACCTCAGGCCCATTTTAAATTAGCAAGCAGTCAGTCCAGTGCAGTTTCCTATCATAAAAAACTTACAGATAAAGAGTAACTCCCTTATCAGATGCTAATTCAGCTGCAGAAACACATTTGCCTGAGTGAAACAGATGTGAGAACAGTGGACTTAGGTACACGCAATGTCTTTAGGGGAAGGGGGAAGTGACGATCAATTTGAAAAGCACCACTCTGCCGCCACAGTGGCAATAACCCTGTGTAAATATACACACACATGCACACACAGACGCACACACTGTAGGATTTCCCTTAACTAGCTAAAGCTAATTTGGTCGCCAGTAATGCGGATGCAAACATCTGGTTAATATATTATTCTGGTCAGTTTGCGGTTATTCCAGCATTGCATTTGGCACCTGCTTTGGTGTTACATGATGTGGCTATTAGTGAAACCAAAAGACTGCCCAGTGTTGCTTAATTTCTAGTGAAAACCCTCCAAATATGAATCAAAAATACATCTTCCTCTAAATATTTGCAAAAGTTTGTTAAACATAACAAATGGTAACCCACAGCTAAATTTATAATATACTGTAAATTTCCACTTCTCTCACATCAGGCCCTGTTACACTCAGATCTTCAGTGAGTGGAGTGTACAATACTAAAGCCAAATCCACCATATAAAATGATTGTCCAGCTCATAAAACAGCAGTAATGTGGAGCTCCCAAAGTGCTGCCTCTTGTACTGTACTGCCCAGTCACAGGACACGGGGAGAAGGTGTGTGTGTGTTGATTCATGGTTAAAACTGGCCTATAGACAGTAGCATGGTGGATAATGTGGTCAGTAATACAGTGGTGGGACAGTATATCAAGATGTGGTGTCTTTTTCTCACTTCCCCTCCCGACTTCCCCTTGTACCGGGTTGAACGCAGAGTGCTAAACCCAACACTTACTGTCAGCGAGGCTATTAATATTAGCCTGCTCTCTCTCACTCTCTCTTTCACTGTCTTTTAAAACCTCCCTCCTTTTTACAACACACTGCTGCACATACAAACAAATAATTTCACAAGGCCAAGTTACATGTTATGAATGTTTTTACAGTTTTAGTAGAGGATGCATTTCTTGACAGTTTTTGTGCATCGGGTGCAAACTGTATTAACAGTATTAACAGGTTTAATTAGTCTTTCATTGTTACCATGAATATACAGCATATACAGCAGAGTTCAGAGTTGCCACACCGTACTCAGTGAATCCACAGTAGACCAAATTTAATGCTGTATAATCCTGTGTCATGAATAAATGATGCAACAGAAAGGAACAAGGAACAACAGTGTCTGTGCTCAGTCTGGACTGTTTCTGTTATTCTCCTCTGGGTATTTTGGCCGAGATGAAACTCTTCTGCAAGCACCCTGTGCCCCCTCCCCACCACCACCCCTCACCCAACTTCCTGATTCAGGACACAACCCCAGCGCCAAGGGGGGTGTCTGGGAGCTGGAGTCATAAAACTTACTAACTACAGATTTGAAAACCCAAGCACTGCTGAGGGGTGCTGATTTTGATGGCAAAGACATATTTTCCATATAAAAGTGATCGTCAGAGAGTCATATCAACACCTATCGCACAACTGTATTAGGATGATGTAAGTACGTAAAGTAAGTTAAAGTTGCAATTAGAATACAATAATAACAATAAAATATGGTGCTGAATGCATTTAATAAGGACCTCAAGGAATATTTTAAGAATGAAAAAAAGAAATGAAGTAGAAAAATCATGAGAGCCTGAAGGAAAAATTTAGGATGCTACACCAGTAGCTGCCTGACCATCAAGGCCGTAACATTTCATGAGGGTCTGTGCTGCTGTCAGTTTGGGTTGTTTTGTCAAATGTATGTTGGCTGGTTGCTCAGTTTTGTTTGTTACACACAAAATTACTGAAAAATACCAATATAAGAGCTCATAAAATACATTATAAATATGAGCAAATACTGCTGGATAATTGACAGAAGTTACTGTGTGCAAAGTAATTAAAAAGAGAAGACACATAGCGCTCATTAAAAAAAATTTCTCATCGGCAGAAAATTTCAAACTCTATTTCAATGTAAAAGAACACTGCTATTTTTGATTTTATGATTATGACACTGACACTTCTTGATCAGATTAATAAGGCTTTAAGTGCTCTTTAAATGTTTAAAATTTAGCAAAACTGTTTGGAGTTCAAACCTAAACCTGGCTCACACAATTGGAATGTAAAAATAAATGTTTTTCCTGATATACATAAGCATATTTATTGCAGTAACCTTCTACATCAGTAAACCTTTGTGGAGCTGTGCGTTACATGATCCAATGTGGAGTACTGTTTGTTGCAGTTTGTGAGCAGGACGTGTCACTCTGGTCAGAGTAACTTTCCAGAGGTCGCAGCAGTGACCACATCAGGTTAAGAAGTGACTTGGTGAATATTGCGCCGTGAATCACTCACTGATGAACCATGAACCTCAAAGAAATTTGTAATTCTTTTTAGAAATTGTATCGTGACAACAAAGACTGAGAATTGTGAGCTAACTGACATTTAAAATTTGATTTCGGGTAACGGGTGAGTCAGCTATCTCCCTTAGCTGCTGTGCTCTTCATTTAGACTCATCGTCGGTCAACTGAGACTTTGCCTGTCTCTTCTCACAGACTAAGCTGAGCTGACCACCCAAACGTAGGCCAGGAAGAATCACACAAATTATTTTTACATATTGAGAAGGATGATTATCTTAGGCACCTCCCCCTTAAATAATTCTATTTTATGTAATTAGCTTTAAATCTGACTGCTTTAAAATGTGTTTGAATTCATTCGCTGAAATTAAAATTTGAAAATGGGCAATAATCAGTGCAACACTCCAAGACACACAAACACAGTATCTTCCTGTTCCAAAGATGCATGGAAAGAAAACTATTGGCAAAACATCTCTAAAGCAAACACAGGAATAACAGTGCTTATCAACAGAAAGTGTGTTGATGATGGAGAATGAAAAATAACCACAGAATAGAAAAATACACAAGCTGCAGAAAGGACTTTCCATTAAGTGAATGTTAGAAAAGACTTTTCAAAAAACTTTTTAACCACTTTTTTGCTCAAGGTTATTTAGGATTCAGTATTCAGTTTAAACACACACAGACAGAGATATGTTACAGGCTAGTGAGGTGTCTGACCTTTCCCTATGCATGCGACAGGCGTCCACTCATCCATCCATCCTCTCTCCATCCTTCCACATCTTTTGCTTCGTACCACTTCTCACCCTTTGATGTTCTCCAATTAGCTGAGCTTGTTAGACCCAGTGGCATTAATCAACAGCATATCACACACTCACACACACACTCACACACACACACACTGAGGTCTCTCTAACTCACGCAAAGCTTAATTGGCCTTAGTAAATGAAGGCCAGCCAAGAGAGAGGGCTGCACAGACAGTCACTCACCTGGCAACCACATACTGGAGAAGTCCTTTGCTGCTATTGCCGCTGTCTTGGTCATATCTGTGAGAGAGTGTGCGCGCAACCTAAAGAATAACTCTCCCTCTCCCTCTCTCCGTCGCTCTCTAACCGAAAGGGGGAGTGTATTAAATCATATGGTTGAGAGAATTACTCTCCCTCCCTTTCTCTTTCTCTCTTTCTCTCCCTCTCACACACATGCACATGACAGTCCACACCCCCCCCCAAGCCCCACCTCCTCCCCACATCCTGCAAGTACACACAGGAAGTAAGCCTCAAAAGAGTAGGAACTCAGAAGAGAAAAATACAAAAGAAAAAAGAAAGAAAAGGGAGACACGCAAGAGGTTAAAGAGTGGGAGAGAGTGAGTGAGCGAGGAGATCGAACAGATAGATGAGGTGAAAAAGAGGGGGATGATGGGTGCCGTCGGAAAGTGATGGCGCGGCTGGAAACAGCCACTCACACACGCTCACTCACTCACCCACCAAAGAGAAAAACAGCAATCTTGACATTATCACTGAAGAATGTATGATAGATTTATATAACACAAAATTCATTATACATTCCAAACTTCTCTAAAACTCAGCTGATCACATCTTTTTCCTCAATTCCAAGCTGGGTCTTGTTGTTTTATCTGTTTAACATGAGTCACGGTCACCTATCCCTCATCATATCTATGTTTATGTCTGACGCTGGGACTGCCACTAGAGAGTACAACAGTGGGTGTACGGTGGTCTGTCGAGGGAGGTCGACACCAACCAGAGAAGATGTGAGACATCCTCAGCTAAGTATAACAACCACAGTTCGAATCTAACCCGAGAGGAAGGAAAAACTCAGTCAGAACACTCACTGTACCACTGACCACGCCACAGAATGAGACACCACAGAAACCCACAAGACTCTCTACACGTGATGGGTAGATGTGGCACGAAAGTGGAACATTGAAGATAAACTAGATATGAAGCATTATCAGTGTCGCCCACAGGGATTAAAAGACTAAGAGCTAAACAAGTGAAAAATCTAAAGCTGATGAATGATCGTGAGGAAGTAAAGTAGCATGTTTCAGCATAAATACTGCCTACATTTTTACATCTGAATATGTGTTGATGTGCTACTCCGGCAGCAGACTGCACTGACCACAAGGTGGCACTCTTGATTCTCTAAACCTGATGAGCGGACCATTCACAGAAGAGAAGTCAAGCACTGCTCATCACCCCCTCCCCTCCCTGTCCTTCTCCCTTGGTCTGAGTTCACTAATTCAAAAGCTAACGGCAGCAGAGTTCCCAAGTTTAACCTTATAAATACTTTATGTGGTGATTTACAGTGGTCCAATGTACTCCTGGATAAACGCACAGTAAGGAGTGCATACAGCACTGCACTGGAGGTGCTCGGTTATACAGAGACTCATTTTTAAATCTGTCCTGAAACACAGAAAATGAATGATGTTATTATTATGTACATGTGTGTCTACTATGACCAACAGATAAATAACTGTATAAAAACATGATTGATTAGTTATTCTGATCATCTTTTCAATAAAAATGCCAAACTAAAGATGTGGATTTTTTTATGATCAAATGAAACAATAAGTGTGAGGATGTCAATCTGAACACTTTTCTGTTTAAGGAAGGTTGCCAGGAAGGGCATCTGGTGTAAAAAACTTTGCCAAATTACCAGTGTGGATTAATCCACTGTAGTGACCCCTTGGGGAGAATACAAGGGAGCAGCCGAAGGTACATTTAATGGTTTTCATCCTATATAAAAAATAAGTAATACAACTGAATTAATGATGAAAATAATCAGTCTGACTTGGACTTGCTTTGCTGTTTTTTTTCTGTAAATAGCAAAACTGGACATCAAACAGACTCAAACCCTGAGTCTGCATTTTTTAGCTGCATAATTCACGACAATGTTTCTCACTAGGAGAGCAGATTTGTTTGTCTGTTAGTAATCAGCGGCAAGAGTGAGAGTGTGCATTTGTGAGGGAAAACAACTGGCTGGGCCTGTCCAAGGCCAGTGACAGACTGCGTATCAGTGAGGAGGCAGTCCTCTGGGTCAAAGGTCATGTGGGCAGCCTGGCTTTGGCTGTGACCTTTGTTCAAACCCCAATCTACCCAAATAACTACCAAAGTGTGCATGCATGCATATGTGTGTGTGTGTGTGTGTGTGTGTGTGTGTGTGTGTGTGTGTGTGTGAAATAAATGCTGTTTGAGTAGCCCAAAGAAGCGGCTGGTGAATCAGTGCACTCTGTGGATGTTGTACAGTTTATGGCCATGGGGGGCCTTCCTGCCCCAAGGACATCTGAGCTTTGGTTATAATGGGGACAACACATAGCATTATTGGGCCAGAAGCAAGTGCAATATTTATCTTATTGTTCACACTAAAAATATAATAGATGAATATAAATGACTGTGTGTTATTTTGATAAGTTTTAATACACATATGCAGAGTGAGTGTGTTTGGTCACCACTGACAATTATGTTTGTAAGACAATAAACAAACATGCATATATATGCACACATACACTCTGACAGTGGGACCCCAGAGAGCAGGATGAGGGGAGACCGAGGCCTCTGGAGCACCATCAATCACTCCACTGTCAGAGTGTGAGGGAGAATCAGTGAGGGAGGATTGGGGGTTTCTAAGATGGGAACAGAAGAGGAAGAGAGGAATAGTAAAAGAAAAAGGAACTGAAGGAGCTGTGAAACAGAGACAGGTATGAGGGTGAGTGATAGGGAGAGAGGGGTAAAAAAGATTGAAGACAGGACATTTAGCTCTAGGTATGCAATGTGGGAGGAGACTGTGTATAATGGGTCATTGCAGGGACAATTCTGAGGACGCCAAACCAGTTCAGCATCCCTCCATGGCTCAGCCCTCCCATATCTAGTGCAGCCTCAGGCTTTGAGCACACACTGGCTCTAATTCATATAATCCATCATATTCCTCTTCTTATAGACAGGGACAGAGCACAGCTCAGTGATGGACCCACCAAGTCCAACACACAGTCCAGCAGCAAGACTCTATTATACAAGGTGAGAGATTTAGAATCCAGTCTTGTGTATAGTGAGAGAGTGTGAGAGTGAGAGAGAGAGAGAGAGAGAGAGAGAGAGAGAGAGAGAGAGAGTGTGTGTGTGTGTGTGTGGGGGGGGGGGGGGGAGGGGGGGTGGCGGGTTT
>VUQH01035345.1:12474-23214 GCA_015106775.1 Etroplus canarensis | reverse complement strand
TGTGCAGGTCTGTCTGTGTGTGTGTGTGTGTGTGTGTGTGTGTGTGTGTGTGTGTGTGTGTGTTTGTGCGTGTGTGTAAGCCCCCGGGAGCGGGTGGTTATTGTATCTGACACAGCGGCTCTTTCTCGCGCCTCATATTTCTGGGCCGATCGATTCCTCTGACTCCCGACAAGACAATAATCGCACCTCCCTCTCTCACTCCATCACTACCATTATTACTGACCTCCCCAGGGAATGAACAGGGTGGAGGGAGGGAGAGAGGGATGAGGAAGGAAGGAAGGAAGGATGGATGGAGTGAGGGAGGGAGGGTGAGGAATGATAGGGAGGCATAGAGTTGACAAAATATGGCCTATGAGGATGAAAAAGCAAAAAGGGGGACAATGATGAAAACACATCGGGAAGAATTGGTGGATAGAAAGGAAAGAGAGATTGAGCAGGAGAGACGCTGAGGAAGTTGAGATAAGATGATGGAGGGATGAGGTCTGGGGAAAAATACAGTAGGAAAGATCAGGATGTGGGGTGATAGAGTCAAAGGAAGAATGAGAGAAAGCAAAAACATAACAGGAAGGGAGCTGGTGCATGAGTTAAAAAGAAGGCAAGCAATATAGATCACACTGAGAAAAGAAAGGAGGACACAAGTGAAGGAGTGCATAGAGACAGAGGGCTGAACGGAGGGACAATAACGAAGGGAATTAGTGGAGGAGAGATGAAGGATTCGCACTATCTTCTTCTAATAAAGGAGAGAATAAGAGACAGGGACCGGGGGAGGGAGACAGAGAGTAGATGTAGGGGTGGGGGTTAGACTGAGGTGAAAGAGGGAGAGACAGAAATATATAGGAGCGCACACACACACACAAAAACAGAAATACACACGCACATAGAGCAATGGCTGCAGCGCGGTGGAGGTCAGCACTCAGAAATATTATTAAATTGACAAGAGTACAATAGTTGATTGGCAGGCTGACTCCAGCACTGTCATTCAGTGGAGAAGAATGGAAACAGGGACACACATACACAAAATGCATGCACAACTGCAGTTTCACAGAACAATCAACACCATACAGAGCAGTAGACACATAAACACACTCTTGTCTGTTGTGTGCATGTATGTGCATGGCTGCTGCTATGAGCCTGTCACTACTGTGTCTCTATGCTTTGAATCCAGATTACAATTACAGTAATTGGCTCTCAATTCAAGGGATTGCTGTTTGACCCCCTCACCTCTCTGTCTTCTCTCTCCCTCACCCAGCCCCACACATTTTGCCTCTTCTACCTACCCTCTCCTCTTCATCATCAATATTCCTCCACCTCCTTTCTACCTGTATCACTACATACATCTTTCTCTGTTTGCAATCCCATTCTCCCCACTCCACACACACGCTTCATCCTCTACTATAACTATCTTTCCTTTCTGTTCTTCCTCTGCCCCACTCCCTAGCAACTTCTTTCCACTTCACACCACCATTTTTTGTCACTTTTCCTCCCTCCTCTCCCCCTTTTCTACCTCTGTCTCTCCAATAGTTGGGGAAACAGGGAATCTATTGTATACTTAATTCATGCTGTATTTATTATGGAGAGATAGCTGTTCAGTGATACAGTGAGGGGATATTTTGTGCAAAATGGGGAAAGAGGTGAAAGAGTGATAAGAAGGAGGTAAGGAAGGGGGTGATAGAGGTGGTGGTTGTGATGGTGTGTTAGGGAGGTGGTGGTGAAGCAAACGAGGGGAGGGGGGCTAGGAAATTGGTCTGGCTAGCGGAACAGCTTTTCACCTCTCTCTCTCCCTTTTTCTCTCTCTCCCTCTCATTCTCTCTCCCTCTCTCTATTCTGCTTTGTATTCTGCAGAGATGACAGGGGGAAAGCTTTATTGCTCCGAGTTTGTATCGATCGGGGCCACTCTGAGGGGGTAGGCCGGGGGACGCGCTGAGCAGGCCCTTTCTCAACGACGGCAGCTCCACCAGCCTCCCCTCCCCTCTTACTCCTCACCCCCTCCTTCTCCCTCGAAACCCTCCTCTTGCTCGCTAGGTCGCTCTGAAATTCAAATTCAAGGCTCTTATTCTCAAAGGTTAGCAGAGAGAGAGAGAGAGAGAGAGGGAGAACATGAGAAAGCAAGGGAGAAAGAGAGACAGAGAGACTGAATGAAAAAGAGATGGAGGCGTCTGGCTTCTTCCCCTGACCGAGGCCCTGAATGGAGCTGGGATCTGATAAGCAGAGCCCACAAACACAAACAAGGGAAGAAATGGAGAAATAAAAGGAGAAAAAAAAAAGCTAAGAGGAATATATCAGCCCCTGTGCTCTTTCTTCCTTACCCATCATTCCCCTCTCGCTAACTGCCCCCCATCCCTCCTCCTCCTGTCCTCCTCACTACTGTATCTCCATTTTTTTTGAGGTTAGAATGATTTTGTTGACAGGTGAAGAATGAGCTGGGTCCGAGCATACATAAACCTCTCAGCTTCTGTCCTCGTTAGAGGGACACTAGAAGAGCCACTGAGAGGTAGAAAAGGCCTACACAGACTATGTACCATACACTAAATATATCAACATGTGCAGAGTTAAAAAGAAAAAGAAATATACTCTTGCATAGCAAAGCAACAACAAAGATGAGATGCAACAAAAACAAGTCACCTCACTCCATGCTTTTTTCCACTACTTCTTCTTGATAAGCATTGAATGAACAGCAAGGGAGACCCAATGTCAAAGCCAAAGCCAAGGGACCAAACACTTGACTCCTGTCTATGTGCGTGCACACACACAAACAAACACTGACAGCCTATTTATCCGTTAATGGCATGCAGAGTGCTGCAGTGAGGCTGGGGAGAAGAACAGATTGTCCGTCAGGGGGTTACAAGGTTCAAGTCCATGACCAGAGGGCTACAGGAAGGTTATGGGTTGTAGGTTCAACTCCCTGGGGGATGAGGAGGATCCCTGCTATCCAACACCCCCCAAGCCTAGCCTCCAGACACTATCTACTTGTCTCAGATGTACATGTGCATGTGCACATGTTGGCCTGCTCATAAACAAACATACACGTCCACATACAATCATACAGATAACTCTCTGATACACAAATATATTCATAAAACTCCAAAGCACACCTACAATTCCAGAAATGATTTGCTCTCTTCCCATCATTTTATTTTTAACCTGAAACTGTTTCCATCTTTTCCAGCTCTATCTCACTTACTCCTCTTGTGGAAAAGACCACAAAGAAATACAGTACAGCTATCAGTTTCAGCAGATGTAAGTGGAAATGACATATTTATGTAAACATTAGATACATAGACTCTATATATGTATTGTCACTGATATTGCTTCTGTGTGTTTATGTGCAGCTCCAGATTGAGTTCAGTGATAGAGAATACATCAGAGACTTGTGCTGGATACTACAAGTCTGATTCATCGAAAGGTAGACACACATGTACAGAGCTACACACGCACACACACACTAACCTGCAGGCCTATAACTTGCCTGGTTGGCTGGATGGGTGGATGCATTATTAAACACACAGGATTTCATATGTAGAGACAGAATATGAATGCTGCACTGGGTCCTTCAGTGGATGTTCAGTTGTTCACTCCACTCACTACTATTCTATATTTTAGGGTTTTATCTTATTTTTTTTTCATATTTACTTGACAAATTATGAAACATTATGAAATAATGAATATACATTTTATTTACTTACAGTTGTCATTTTTCTTCATATTGCAATTTTGAAATTATTTCACTGTTCATACACAAAACTTTCATTTCTCTCCACTGTTCTTCCTACAGTTTTATTCCTGTTGAAAGTCTTTCTTATCAGAAAAGAGCTTAATGTTAAATGATGCTCTACAGATTAGAAAGCTCTGTAAGACAATTCTGACTGGGCTATAAAAATAAAAAATAAGGTTTTTTGGAAAACAATTCCAATTTTTTTTTTTCTACTTTGGCAATACGTCAAAGTTTAGTGATAGCCTCTCTTGGTAGAGTCATTTTTCTATCAACACCAGACCAAGTTAAAATGGGGAAAACATGGCAGAAAAAGGATAAAGGTGGCCTTCTACATGGTCAAGGTCTGGTTTGATGTCACAACTGGGAAGGCAGAGAGATCAGACTTTGCCTCAGGACAGATAGTGAATATACAACATCATCCTTGTATGCTGGAGTCATAGAAAGTCACTGTAACCTGGCAAAAACTACCGAATCCCACCAATTAACCAACAAGCCCACACACCAGGAGAGGTTGAATGGCAACTAAACCACAACACGAGCGCTGTGTGTGTTTACATCTGTAGGGCGGGCAGGCCGGGCCCCGACTCTCACGGTAATCGATGAACGAGGGAGGAAAGGGAGGTAGCGGGCGAGGCAGGGATGTGTGTGTGTGTGGGGGGAGGGCGGGTGGGAGAAAAATCGGTAAAGAAAGCAGGTTATCTCCCGTCATTAGGGGAGGGGGAATCCCCGTCTGGAGGGAGAGAGGGCTGGGTGGGTGAGGAGGGGTGAGGGAAGACCGGGGTTCATTGATAAAAAGGGAGAGAGGGGAGAAGGGGAGACTATGTTTGGCATCGAGAGAGAGCAGACAATTATCTGTATTGATTAGAGCGGCCCAGTACTGTGAAGACTGAGAAAACTATGACTGGATCAATAGAGAGAGAGAAAGAGAGGGAGAAAGGAGGGAGAGAGGGAGGGAGTTTGAGGATAGTCCAACAGAGAGAAACAAACGACAGAGATAAAAGATACATATAATGACAAAACATAAAGAGACAGAAACATCGTTTATGGTGCAAAGCGGAGTCAAAGATCCAAGGTGGCATAAACATGAAGAGGGGAGTCGGGGGGCACAGAGAGAAAGTCAATGAAAGCACAAGGAGATACATTACATTGTTGATGTCATTACTCTTTATCATTGATTTGTCAGCACAACCACAGAGTTCATTCAACAAGCCATCCAATGCCCTCCCATCACCACAGCACACAGCTAAACGGAGAGGGATGGCGAAAGACTGAAAAAGACATTAACTAAGTACACACCGAGTGACCACAACCTGGCCATCGAGACTGGAGGACACACACAAAACTTGGTCAGAGAAAACTGTCACTTTTGCCAGCTGCAAGTGATAGAGATCCCTAAACGTAGTAAAGAGCTGGATACTGTGTTTTATGCTTGCACCCTATTTATTCTGATTTTAAGGCTCACAGAAAGTTTTTCAGGTTTTTAAAGCTGCATAGCTTGGCCGATTTCCTGCTACACCTCACCACACACAAAAATACACATTAGTTTATACTTATTTCAATTCTTCTACAACAATATTAACACACAATGCATAGTATACATCGTGTATGTCTAACATTTCGGGTGCTACCTTATAGTTCCTCAAGGGGTCACCGCAAAGGATTAATCCACATAGGTACTTTGGCACAGATTTCACACCAAATGCCATTCACTCCCACTGTGGGAGGGGCTTGTGTCTACACCTGGACTCAAACTAGGGACCTCCCTCTTGTGAGGCAAATATATAAAAAACTACGCTACAAAGACACTATCAGTATATATCATTTATATAATGTGACAATTTGAAAATCATCTGTTAACTTGCATTGTCACTTTTTACAGCATGAATAATTATAGATATAACCATAAACCAAATGAGATGAGTGAGAAGAGGAAGGGTTTGAAGTAAGAGGGGAGCATGTGTGTGTACTAAACAGGGGGCTTTGAAAAATGTCAGGAGGGAGGCAGTGTTCAGGTAGGGGGCCTTGCTGTGGGGCCTCTTTTTGTCCTAGACAAAAACCAAAATGGTGGAATAGGGGCGGAACAAAAGGCACACAGGGGGAAACAGGATAGTGACAACCTGTGCTGAGTAAAAACATCCTGCTGGCACACACACACACACACACACACACACACACACACACGCACTCTAATCCCTAATCAGACCTCTTCCAGCGTGTCTACCCACTCACTACACTTCCCGTTGAAACTTGCATTTCTTGCTGTCCTTGGCCCCATTACCCAGGCAACCTAGACCCACACCACAAACACACAGACACACACTGAACCACATCTGTCATTTCTTAGTTTATTGAACATTACAAGATGATAGAATTCAGCCTCCTACTCTCTTGATATTTTTTGACACCGAAGAGGAACATATTGTCAGGAAAGGTTTATACAAAAGAAAACAAATAGATGAAAAAAACATAAACTCTGAATGGGAAAGCCAGGCTGGATATTGAGGAAACCTTTGGTAAGGGCAGAAAATGTCAGGTTTGACAAATGACCTTTTAAACATGGAGCAGATGTAGAGAGTCATGTACACTGTAGACAGAGGGCAGCTCAACTGTCTGTCTCTTAACAGCTAGTGAAAAGATAAGTGTGACTATTTCATAGTGTTAAAATATAACACTCATAACTCTAAATCAAAATGTGGAACAATCCAGGGTGTTTTCTAATTTAGACATGAAGGAGATGTTGGAACAGTAGTTTGGGATGTACAGAAAGAATAAAAAAGATAAAGAAAGGAGAGAGAAATGTACAAATGTATTTAACACTAGTGAAATATCATGTCACCAATCAGAAAAATATGGAAAAGATTTTTTCCAATGAAGTACTATTATTTGTGGATATAGTTGAATACTGTTAATCCAGATGCCTGTGAGAAAAATAACTGCAACTTTCTTTAATGAGTGAAAAAAAACTCCCGGGAATGTAAATATTTAAGCTCAAATAATTATTTTTGGAAGTCTATAAAATGTATATTTCTGATATTTTCTGTTTATACTTTGATTTTTGATTGGTGGATGTGTGATGTGGTTTTCAGTGTTTGTATAACCAAGACGTTTTATAGTTTAGCTTGCATGAGTCTCTATGACCAAGTCTAATATAGTTCAACCACTGTTCATGCTCAGGATGATTGTTAAAATGTTAAAAAACAGCAGGTCTCCCAAAAACTACTGGCGGAAGAAGGAGAACTGTGACAAAGTTAAAGAAAGACAAAAAATGAATTCAGAGTAATCAGAGTCACACAGAGAACATGCAGTTATATTTTACAGTACTATACAGTATTATAGTCATATTATAGTAAAAACACTAAAATTTTAGTATAAAGGCACACCAAACATCGTTGAGTATTTTACTTGGTAGCATATATTCTTTATAAGCAAGTCCTGTATGTTTTATCTTTAACATTAAGAAATTTTATAATTACTAAGGGTGTAAAAACTTAAAATATTTCATCGAGTAGCAATGTGCCCAATTCCAAATCTTTAATTTTACATGTATCAGATGGTGGAGATTGAAAAATAAAATCAGAATAGCAGCATTAATCGATAAGTAAGGTACTTTCATCTGGGCTTGGGACCGGCACTACCAGTACACTGGCTCTTGAATAGAGTGGTAGTTATATAACGCTTTTCTACTCTAACTGAGCACTTGTGCACCTTTTTACAAAAAGCCTTATTCAAACATTCATACAGTGCTTTTAGTCTACACCTTTAAGTACAATTATCTATCAGACACACACTCGCACTTTGAGGGATGAGGAATCAAATCACCAGCCTCCCAGTTAGAAGACAACCCACTCTACCTCCTGAGCCACTTGTGTCTTCTCCTGGTTGCAAACTGGGGATCTTTTGTGTGTGAGGCAAATGTGTAAACCACTACACTACGAAAGATGCCAGCACTAACCAATAAGTACACTTCTCAAAATTATTACTGAGGATGACAAACACCTTTCGGCTATGGGCCATCATCAGCTCAAAAACCAATGATTATATTCTAAACCAACACAGCAAACCGCAATCCAAACATCTGAAATAGTTCATTGCAATTCTATCCTCCTGTTAAAGCCTAGTGAAAGCTGCTGTAAACTACAGAACACTCAGTGAACTGGAAACACACGGAGTTAAATTTTTGTTCACAATCATGTGATTGGACCAGTCACAGAAAAAATTCTTCCCTGTTTTTTTATTATTCATCCCCTTTAAACTAAAGAAAAACTGAGGTTTGAACTGAGGTGTGGGTGTGCATAACTGCTGGCAAAACTAGATGCTTGTACTTTATTGTAATTTAAAAATGTCTTTGAATGTATATGACAGTGAACTAGTAAGGGGACATAAAGAGCAACAGAGCAGGATGCAAAAGGGAAAGAAATAAGTGACAATGACAGAGAGGAAGGGAGAGCTGGACATCAATTACAGGTATACAGTTATGCTTGCATGACATCACTGGACCCCTCCTCCAGCCCTTGGGAATGGGCGCCTTGGAAACAGTCGCTAAGGGAACAGAGTACTGAGGGGGGTGGGGGGTGGGGTGGACAAGATAGTTGGGGGAAAAAAAATCAGGAAGGTAGAAGACCACTAAAATAATACTGAATCAAACCTCAATCTATTGAGAAGGGGTGCTCTGAGGGCAAAGTCATGCAGTCTGGAAAGGCATGTTTCCCAAACAAATCAGCTTTTACCTCCCTCACGACCCATTCAGCAAATGGGCCACATCTGCTCATGAAAGGTGAAAAAGCAAGCTCTAGCACAGCTAAAACCCGCATTGTCCTCTTCCCCCATACACTGTGACCAGCCTCTCATCTACTCCAGTCATTTAGAGAAGAGAGATTTAGTGCAGCACTGATGCAGCATGGTGGTAAAAACCACCACGCAATGGAGAGGCAGAGATGGCCTCGGGTCTCTGGTTTAACACATACAGATGTAATATTGATGGACAAAAAATGTCTTGATAGACAAAGAGCAGCTGGTCTAGTGAAATGCTGGCTGTTAATGTGTAAGGGTGGTTGGAGGTCATTTTTAACAAAGAAGCTGGAAGTTGTGTAAGTGGATTGACAAATTGAAGTTTGTGTACAACACTCACTTTGGTCTTTTGCAGTAATACAGACACATGTACACACACACACAGGCCCATGCCCACTGCAAATCACCACTGTGCCAATCTGAGCTCAGTAAACTCTTCTCGTCCCTGCAGACGATGAAATGTTCACACACACATACGGATGTACTCTGCTCCATCTTCTCCTTTGACAAGTAAACAACTCATTCTAAACACCCAGCTTCAGTGCCTGATCAACATTACTGCATACAATTACCACATCAAATAGGCAAATCTGCAAAAACAACAAAGATATATTTTACATCACAAAGGTGTTCCAAAGTTTATGTGCATAACAAACACCTACATTTTTATGCAGGGTATTTGCAAAGTAGCATCATATACATACCAAAGGCATAGATTTAGTATGCAATATAGATTTGGTATGTATGCATAATATGTGATCAATATCTGTGGCTGAATAAAACATGCTGCAGGTTTTTGACAGGCCGATTTGAAATGGAGATGCTATGCTAATACAAAAGGCCTCGGTGAGATTGGCCCTGAACCTTCCACATACCAGCAGTTCACATTTAGACGATCTCACCTTCACTCTCCATAATGCATGAGCTGCCGGAATATATATCACCCCCTGCACAGCTCACTCGCACGCTCAAACACACTTCCATATGCACAACAATGCACAGACACACTAGTGTGTGCACAATGATGAGGGGGGGCAGATACACACCAGATAGCTGTGCTGGCACATAAGCACACACTCACAAATCAAGCAATCCACCACAGAAAACAACACAAAACAACTTAAAGACATGAGACTCCATGGTGAGATTTTGATATACTATTCATGTAAAACAGAAAGAAATACACAAAGAAAAAAATGACCATCTTCTGTGAGAAAAAAACGGAAAGCAACAACTTTGCTGTAATTCGGAAGCAAAACTCGGCGATCCTAAATGGTTCTATTTACTGACAGAATTTTGCCATCAGAAAAAAAAATAAAAAATACATGACTTTTTAAAGCTTTGATTGCTATGAAACATGTTGGGGATACAACCAGTTTAAAAAGCAGCTAAAAACACACACAGTTGTTCTTCTTTGATCAAGTGGTGTGAGACACACTGGCAGTGCTTAATCAAAACACTGGTAAGCCATCCTGAACTTGTAGGCTTTCAGCAGCAGGAAACAGGGTCAGGGTTGCTGAACAACTCAGTGTGAACTGGTCTGCAGTTTGTGTGTGTTTATGTGTGTGTTTTAAGTGCTTATAGATGTGTGTGGGGGTCTACTGTTTGCGAAAAACCATGCCAGTGGTGTTTGTGAGCTGCCAATTAACACACACACAGAGTTTTTGAAAGGTAGAGTCAGCTGAAGCGAGGAATGAGAAATGGAAAGGTAGAAAGGTAGAAAGGTAAAGGCAGCTGAACAACTGATGTTACTGCAGGGAATATAACAGCATGGATGATTCCGGTTTACATTACATTACATTATTATGATAGAGAACAGTAAATATGCATTTACAGGGCAGTATGTCTGTTTTAGAAGACAACTGAATTTACTTTGTGCTTCTCTCTCTTTCTGTCTCCCTGCCCCTGCTGGTCTTTAACCTTGGCCTCTGGTGCTTCTGCCTTTCGCAATAAAGTCTCTCCCTCCACATCTCTCCCACTCCCTCTCCCTCCCTTACTCTCTTTTCTTCATCCTCTTCCTTCTCCTCCTCCTCTCTGTCTCTCTGTCCCCCCGGCACCACTGTTGTCCACTGTTCCACTCATTCATAGTAAACACTATTGATTTTCAGCAGGGAAAATAAAAAAAAAGGGGGCCATGAATTTTAATGCCCCTATCTGTCCCCTTCTCCATCTCTTCCTATTCCCCCTGCCTCTCCCTTCCCTTCACCTCTCCTATCCTTTATTTCTTACAGTGTAAACTA
>VUQH01035345.1:0-10785 GCA_015106775.1 Etroplus canarensis | reverse complement strand
CTTAAAGGCCTGTACCACTTTCTGAATCCTATTAGAGAGAGCGAGAGAGAGAGAGAGAGAGAGAGTGTGTGTGTGTGTGTGTGTGTGTGCATGTGCATGCATGTGTGCATGTGCATGCATGTGTGTGTGTGTGCATGTGCATGCATGTGTGCGTATGCATCTGTGTGTGTAAGCAGACAGTTTTCATCTCCACTTAATCTCCTGGTCTTAATTCAGAGTGTACATTGAGCCGCCTAATAGGATGTGACTGGAGCGCCTGCTGCAGCGCTAGGCTAGCTAGTCGCTAATGAGAGGGCCGCCACAGCCAGAGAATCAAAGCGCTTCATCAGCACTCCTAATTACTGTAAACCTCGTTAGCTGGCTGGAAAGCTAACATCTGCTCTCAGCAACAAATTATGTCCAAATATAACACGGACCTGGCCTGACGTGTCCAAGTGAAAATCAAAGAGTGTGCCGTTACCACACCCAGTGATTTCATAGCTCTATTCTGTAGTGCAACTGTAATGAGGGCAGTTGGGATTTGTTGCTACTCAGGTTGGAATGAACAGCACAAAAAGTCCAAGTTCAACACCATTTACATTGTGAGCACAGTTAGGAAATCTTTTTAGCATTAGCATTGGTTAGAAAACTGCTTGTCTTGTGATGTTTTATAATCCACTGAGGTCTGACGTTGCTAATGTTGCCCATCTATTAAGCAGCAGGTGTGTGGACAGCAGGTTTCCATGTAGCTCTGTCTGTTTGCCCACTCACCCCCTCTCTATCTCTGATCAAAGCACACCCTTTCAACCCCCTCCACCGCCACCTTCTGCTGTTCCTCTCTTCCTCCTCCACCTTCTCCCCCCATCATAATTTGACTGATGATTACACTTGTCACTCATGGCAGCATGTGGCCAATTAGGAAGTGGGGTGTTGCAGAGGGGAGGGACATGTATGTTGAGATAAAGGGGGGTTGGTGGCAGGAAATTTGGGTCACAACTTGTCATCACTTGTTCTACTCATGTAGTCCTTTTAGTTCTTAGCTAGGGGAGAAACAAATATTCATTTCTCTTCAGTTTTCCTTAAGAGACTCACAAAACGCCCGAGAGCGCGTTCTTTCCCTCTATCAGATGTTCCAGCCTTGTCTCGCACTCTTTTGGCCACTTCAGTATCTCTCCATGTTCCAGGGTAATCACAGACTCATTTAAAGTCACTTTTGTACACTACCTCTGACTGGTGGTTTAAGAGTGCGACCGCAGACTAGGCTTTTATGGGCCTTAATGTGTCCTACAGACACTTTGGCAACCAGGCTGCTGTTGCCAAAGATGTGAGAACAGAGAGGGAGAGAGAGGAGGGGAAGAGAGACAGACACAGAAAAAGGAGAGAATAGGACATATGAGGCCAACAGCCATGGAGACTTAACCAGGCTGAAAAAAGGGGGAACGAAAGCAGATGAAAGAGGAGGGAGGGAGAGGGACGTGCCCAGCAAAATGGACAGAACATGGGAGCGTCAAAAGAAAGGGGAGCGAGAGGTCACTTAGTCACTCCTTTGGCACCCCCTGCTTTGCACCTCCTCCCTTGTCCCCTTTACAAGCAGACAAAGGGACAGAGGGGTGCAGCCCTTGTACAGAAGAGGGAGGGGTCTGTGCCTCCCTGTCACCCCCTACCTTTCTTTCTGCTCCATAATATTTAAAGACAGTCAGTTAATATTGCAGGTGGATGCAGGTAGAAATTAGCGACACACCGGATGTGATTTAAAACCTAATGTTCTAATTTAGACAGAAAAAATATAGACAGAAACACAAATATAAGCAAAGTTGCAGAAATAGTAACAATAAATATAGGATCTAATGTTTTTTTTTACTCAACAGTGCCTACAGATGAATAAATGAGAGCTTCTAGATATTAAATAGCAGGCTTTAGAGAAATATCCATGAACAGACTGCACATACACACATGCAAGGTGTGAACTGTGTTGAACCCCTCTGTTTTGAACGTGCCAGTGAGCAAAATCTATATAATTAAATACAGCCTGCACTAAATATTATGTAATAATTAAAATGTATGGACCAGTGTTAGGTAATTAGTCAAAAATAAAAGGAATTAATTTAATTACACAATTTTAAAATATACTTTAAAAGTATACATAAAGGATGATATAGGACAGTGGGTCTCAAACTTTGTTTGGCATGCCCCACTTCAGAAGCTGAAAATAGTTTGCACCTCACTCCACACAAAAATGCACACCCCACACCCCAGAATTTATCACTCAATAACAAGAAAAAAGGATCCATGTTGAATTTTACTTAAATAAAGGTGAACATTATGAGTGTAATAGCTTCAGCAAACATTTGCTTGTTTCTTCTTCACATCGATTCACTTCACGTGTAGTTTAACTTATTTTTCACCTGGTTGTCTGTGCCCTACCTGCAGCGACTCCACACCCCACCAGTGGGGATCGCCTCACAGTTTGAGACACACTGATATAATATGAGCTAGCTTGGATTAAACTAGCTTGATATTCAGCTCAAACCATGCAAGTTAGCTCAACTTTAACTCCAACCAAGCTTGCATTTATTAAAAACTGAGATAAGTGTTTAAGCCAAATACCAGATCAAGTAACATTGGTTACAAAACAAAATGAGGTCTCCCTGTAGGTTTATAAGGTTTTTCTCCATACACGGCCGTTCTTCTCTCCACACAGCCTGCTCCATCTAACTAAGTGAACAGGAGGACGATCTGCAAGGTAACATTTATCTTTTCCCCCTTTTCATTGCGACCAGTTCCCCAGACATCAGAGGGGTATGTGACTGTTGATCATATAATGTGTTTCTGCTGTTCATTTTGCTATGAGTCGGTCTGTTAATTAGACTGTTTTTTCTGTTTTCTTCCCTGGTTTACTGGGAATCACCTTCTCCTCAATGGTAGTGAAGGTGTGTTTGCATGATTAGGTCCTGAGCAGTGGGGCATTTGGGGCACAGGAGCTCTAAGAGAGACTCGGGGAATGGTTTTCAATAGGCATTGGCATTCTTTGAATATATGGAGGTACATGTACAGGGGTACCTATATTCAGTGTATTTCAACAGGAACCAGAGTCCCCTTTAACCTTATGTTTCTTTATATTTTGGTTGTTTGGGTTAGGATCACACCCTCCCTACCTATGCAAGTAGTAGGGTCCATGCAGGTGATCCTGGGAAGGCATGATAATAGAGACTGAGAAACAGAGGAGAAAGGAGGTGACAGACTGCTGTGAGGGTGCATTTTGTTTTGTTTTATTTTGGTTTTCTTTTCTTTGATTAAATTCCTTATTTTTTGTTTCATTAAGATTTTGTTAATAAATGCCACCTTATTTGCCTAGATACCTGCTTCTAAAACACCCCTATAAAAACGTGCTTTCACAGCTTGGGGCAACAGACTATAAGTTACTGGTAAGAATGAGAATATAATTTTGTCACAGAGAATAAATATTGTGAAGATGAGCATCCCCAGGCCTCAGCCCAGTCCAAGTTTAACTCATGGTCATTAAAAATAATGGTATCTTACCTGAAGGTTCAGATCTTTAAATATAATTCTTTGTAACTCAGGAGTATTTTCATATTGAAGCATCAACCATTAAAAAGGGGTGACTATGCACTTCTAAAAGAGAGGTATTGCACAAGGGAGTAAGAGGAAGAAGAGGTGGTGGAGTACAACAGATTAATTTCAGAACAGAATGCTCCTGCAGGGAGAAGCACAGAGAGCAGAAAGGATAGAGAGGATAAAGAAAAGGAAAAATGCTCAGAAGGGAAAGAGAGAGAAGAGAGATTAAACATGCATTCAACACTCTCAAAGGGCTGAGGTGCTCTTGGAGAGAGAGGGAGAGCAAGAAAGAGAGAGAGAGTGCGAGTGTGTGTGTGTTTGTGCACTCCAGAGGTTGTATTTGAGATGATGGGACATTGCTTATAGCAGACATGTTCACTGCCTCTCCGCCTCAAAACCTGATCGGTAAGCACTCTCATCCACCCTCAGTCTGAAGGACAGCAGTAGAACCCCAAAGGTTAATAGGACCCCTTCATTACCATAAATCTTATCAGCTAAATGAAATGGAGAGAAGGACCCCTGATTTAGTCGTCCACTCTGCCAGGTTAAGGGGAGACACCCAATCAAACCCCTGGGTTTTATTGGTCTTTTTTATTATCTAAATGTACTAGCACATGAGCAAGGTGGCAGAGGTGACAGCCTGCAGCAATCAACAACAAAAAAGACAGCGGCTAGTAAAAATGCATTGTTGGTTTGAAAATGAGTCCATAGTCATCTCAGCAAATAGACTGTCAAGACTGGGTATTGCTACAAAAAAAAGAAAAAAATGCATGTACCTTGTGTGCCACTGAGCAAGGGAATGAAGAGAGGCTGCTGTTGAGACTTTGCACTGGTGTTTGAATAAATCTTGATGAAAAATGTCAAGAGATCCGCAAATCAAGTGTTCCATATAGGCAGCAGGCATTCAGCGGCTCTTTTTGACTACCTACTTTGTTGAGGGTGATTGGCAGCCTGTGGTGAGGCCCACTCTGACCCTGATCATGGCCAGGCCAACACTGGCTGAGCATTCACACACAAACTCAGAGTAAGATGTTCCCCATGTAGAGGTCAAGTATGGCTGAGTTCTCTGTATGTACATCATCTTTGTGCTATTGGCGGATTGATAGGAAAGGCAACTAGGAACAAAAAAGAAAGTATCTAGGATGGAATCAGCGGTTTGTATTTTTTCCTGCTGATGTGTTGATTATCTGCTCACACACACACACACACACACACACACACACACACACACACAGACATATTCTATCTATCCCTCTCAGTGTGTGTTCTCTCTGTGATTAAGGTCTCCAGGTCTGATTAAGTGGCCTGCTCGCCAAGGCCCTGGTTAGGACTAATCCTAGGCTGTATTTCAGTGGACACAGAGACCAATTGCACAAAATCATTCCTCCAAGTGTGAGTCTGTGTATGTGTGTCCATTGAACACATTTGAGAGTAACGAACGGATGGCCTAAAGTGCTACTTATCACAGTCTTCAGACGAATGTGTTTGAATGATTTCCTTGCCGTGTCTTGCTGCGTGCTAGAGTATGCATATTTAAAACCGCAGGTGTAAAGGTCATTGTTTGGTGACTGAGTGTGTGTGAATGTGTGTGTGTGTGTGTGTGTGTGTGTGTGTGTGTGTGTGATAATGGTTATTAATACGCTAATGGCTGTTGAGAATATACTGTACATGTGCGCGTCCTTGGTCGCTCTTTTTCCCCGGGAGAAACTCAATACCACTCCCTGCTGCTAATGAGCTGCGGGACCTCATCAGCATTAATACTACATTAGGATCAACTAATAAACACATCAGTACACACATGCACACACATACACACACACACACACCACCACCACCACATGCTTTATATAAACCTACAACCTACTGGCACATATGCACACCTGAGCAAATCCAGTAAAAAGGTAAACAGTTAATAGGATTAAAAGGAATTAATAAACCCCACTGTAACACAAATAATGCAGCAGTACCCTGCTAATGGTATCTTTATAGACTGGATTTGTTTGGATTAATCCAAAACCATGAAAAAAGGCCTAATTCCCAATACTATATATTTTAAAAGTCACCCAAAGCGCACAATTACAGAACAGGTGTGATGGCACAGACACACCTTTGTGTTTTCAGATAATTTTAAAAGCATCCTATGATGACTTACATATTTGTCTCATTACATAAATGCATCAGTTACACATAAGACGTCACTGCTGGAGCTCCTTTGGGCCTTGTCACATTGTCAAATTGTCTTGAGGCCATCTATGTGAGCCTAATATACGTAAATAGATGAGCCGATAGCCCATTAGCTCCTGAAGCATTCTGCCATCAGCCTGCAGCATTCAGAACCCTGTGGCTGGCTCATATACTGCAATCTAATTCTACTACCACAGGGAGAGGAAAGCAGAGGAGAGGGAGAGAGAGAGAATTGTATTGTGACAGAGAATAGAGAGTGGGAGGTAAAGCGAAAAGAAGAGGAGAGAGAGGGCTACAGAGAATGAGAGAGGTAGCTTAATGCAATAAAGCATGTAGTATTGACATCTTTCTCGTGTCTATTGATTCCCCATTATGTTGCTAACAAACCCAGGTTGACATTTTGTCATTTGCAATCATGTTAACACTGCGACTTGCACGCTCCCCTCCACAAACCGATCTATATCTACACACACTAGTTTGCACGTGTGCTCACGCTTTTGTAAGCTCTCTCTTTTTGTCACACACACAGAACAAATGGGTAAGCGCATGCACGGTCTTACATCATGTAGTCAAAGACATGCCAGAGTGATGTACACACATGCAGAAATGTCTTAAAAGTGGGCAAGGCGCACAGATGCAGAACTGCAGACATGTTGATTAATGGATTAAGACTGGACACTTTATTGGAATACAGTGAAGGAAATAATAACATCAGACTGGCCCTGCAGAACACGATCAGGAAATGTTATGAGGAAAACAAATATCAATAACTGTATGGTTAAATGTTACTCAGTCTGAAATGCAGACAGAACTAAAGCAACTTATGAGCCTCTAAACCTGAGTGTGTGATCATACTGTAAGAGCATATGTGTGCGAAAGAGAGAGAGAGTTAGAGAGTATATGCTAGAAGATGGTGCTTAATGGTGTGTGACAGAAGGTGCATAGCTGAGATGAACTGAATCTAGGTGTGTGTGTGTGACAAAGTGGGATACAAGACGAGAGAAAGACAGCAGTCTCCAGTCTCCTTGATGTCCCATCATATCATATCATATCATATCATATCATATCATATCAAGCCCTGCACTGTGTGGGAAACCTGTGGTTTCTTCTCTATGTCCCATTAAACTTTCATATACCAGTTAATGCTGATGGCTTCACAAACCACTTTACTACACATACACACAAATAGTTCACACAGCAATGGCCATGACCTGTACCTTCACAGACACAATGCCATTAAAAATAGAACAAAACCTGGATCAGTTACAGCAGCTTGCTATCCAGGGGCAAACGGCCTAACATGCTTGTTTTATGGTACAGTATATGATGGTCTGTCTGTTTCATAACAATGTGTATGTGCCTGCGCGTGTGTGTGTGTATGTGCCTGCGTGTGTGTGTGTGTGTGTGTGTGAGAGCCCCCACAGGGGTTGTGCATAAGTGCTTGAGGCCTGTTGTAACATGAAAGAGAATGAAAACATACGGGGCTGAATCTAACACTCCCGCCATGACCTTTGACCTCACACAGGGCTTTAACGCAAAGGAGTCAAGGAGCAGCCACCAGTCAAAGAGACAAGCTAACTGAAAGCTTGAGTCAAGAGCCCTACAACGTACAAAGCATTGTGTGCGTGTGTTTGTGTGTGTAAGAGAGAGTATTAAAGGCTCTTTGTGGACTAAGTGAAAGCACAATTCTGTGGGTATGTCCACTTGATCTCAGTATTTTTAATACTTTTAGGCAACATCATTCCTTTTGTTTGTTTGTACAATGAAGAAGCAACAGTGCAGTCACACTTTTGTCCTGAGATGCTGAACTGACCCAGAACTCTACCCCTCTGAGTTTGAAAAGGACAGCACCTTTTTCCATGCTATCAAACTGAATAAAATCAGCATAGCATTGTGAATCATGTTATCCCACCATCTAAGAAATTCAGCAGCCTGTGTACGCATCCCATCAGATTACCTGCTTATTCAGATGCTGGCTCTGGCCTGGGACACTGCAACATAATGGCTCATCCTCGGTTTACTCTCACCTCTCAAGCTCAAACTGGGTTTTCCTCTCCCGCCTCGTTTTTCACTCTGTCATCTGCTCGTACTTTCACCCACTTCTCTCTCTCTCCCTCCACATTTTTTTTATCTCATTCTGACATTCGCCATTTTTCAACGTGTGGAGCACGAAAACTCCTCCTCCCCGGCCCCCACTCCTTTACCTCTTCCACCCTCCAACCACTCTCCCCTCTCTTCTCTATCTCTCTAGAGTTATGGCAGGTAACAGGTCCCTTTCACCCCTCGACACACTTTTTCTCTCCACTTCTACCACCTATCCTTTCACTGTCATTCTCTGTGCACTGTTGACTGAGTACGAGGAGTAAGGGTGAAGCCTGGCATCTCAGAAATCAGATGGGCTTGAACTGATCTGGAAATGAGAAGCGAGCTATGCACTAGGGTTGGTGGGGAGGCTGGGTCTTTAAGAGCTCATCCAGGGGCCACGGTGCATATCAGATCCATTTACCCACCGTTCCACACAAGTTTCTCCATATACATGCATTAGTTAATGACTAATTTTGACAATGCAACTTGCCATTGTCCTCCTGGTTTTACTTTTTTGGCATCGCTCTGAAACAGTGCAGTCCTTGCAGTAATGCAAGGCAGGAAAGATGTAAAAGGTGGTAAAGAGCTGAGCAGCTGTTGCATGTCTAAGAAACTGTCGATGCCAGACTGAGCAAGAGCTTTCTCACAGCAACACACTGAAGCCGGCCTGGTTGCTCCCACCATGCGTCCTTTTCTTCCACTTCAGCGCAGATGAAACGCAGACGGTGCCCCAGCCTCAGCCGCCACCCTCCCCCCTCCCTGACTCCACACTCCCTCTTGCCACTCTGCACTCAACCGCGCAGCGGCCCAAGCAATGGGACAGAGAGATGTAATCACTCGGGGTCTGTTTCTAGTGGTGTTTACAAAGACTTGTCAGCTCAGCTGCACGGAAGTCTGCGCAAAAGCGCCCAGCACGGGGAATCAGAGGGGTTCCGCAAGCGCAAAGCCGAGTCACTAATAAGTTATTTAGTGTACGTGAATAAAGCGCAAACACAAAACAGCTGGCTAGGAAATAAAACGAGAGAAAAGCGGCATTTGTTGTTACTCCTCCGTGCACCTACTCTCTCCTTCTATCTCCCCCTCTCCCTGCTTCCACCGGCCCAGGAATCGATCTCCGCAGGATCGATAAGTTGGCATGAATATTCCCTGCCTGCCGAGAGTCTAGTTGGGGAGAGTCGGAGGCTGAGGCTCAGGCGCAGGCAGTGGAGAAGAGGGGAAGGACGGGGACGGAGACGGGGAGACAAAAATACCCTACGCGGAAAAAGGAACACATGGGCGGCGTGGAGATGAACCAACATCCGGGCGGAACAGTGGCGTATCGTTTCGCAGAATGGAAAGCGAAAAAGGGGGCATTTTACGCAATTTATTTTCAGTCGGTCTGGACGATGCAGCGCGCTCCGGACAGCTTCCTTCATTTTTAACAACCGGCCCGCAAGTGCAGAGGACTCTGTTTAAGCCCTCAAACGGAGCCGGAGGAGTGTGTGCGTGTGTGTGTGTGTGTGTGTGTGTATGTGGGTGTGTGCGCCGAAAGCTCTGCCCGCTGCCAAGTGCACCGGCACCGAGCAAGGCGGGGCGGGTCTGCGTGGCTGGCCGATATGGAGGAGGTGTAGCGTTGGAGAAGCGAGAGTAAAAAAACATGTCTTACCGGAGTTGGAGCGGAGAGCCAGAGGGGACTTGAGACGCCAGGCGCTGAGGTCAGGGGTAGCTCTTTGAAACACGAACGGCACCGGCAAGGGGACAAACATGATCTTCCTCCGGCTTCTCGTTTTGACGCGAATAATCTGTCAGATGTCCTGCAACAAGCTCGGTCCTCCTCTGAAGCGGCCGCGTCTTCGTCCGTTTCTCTGGCGGGCAGCTTTTGGAGAATATTTGGCACGGAGAGCTCAGAACATTCGCCGTTAGGTGTGTGCACATGTAGCCCAGCTGCGCACTTTTATTTACATCAGTGGGGCTGCTGCTCGGCGTGTGTTTTGGTGTGAATGTGCATAGAATATAGCATGTATGTAGGACGGTCCCTTGGGTGCAGCAGTTCTCTTACAGTCCAGACTAAGACACACACGCACGCACACACACACACACGGGCGGACAGAGAGACCAGCGCTCACTTTACAGGCTACGGGAAAAGTTGTGTTACAATCACAGGCCTATGTGTAGCAGCTTTCATAAACGGCTGCGAGTCACCTGTCTGCCGCTGATGCGCCCGCGTCTCTCGGTTACCTTCGCTCCTTTGAGGCGTTCTCCTTGAGTAAACATGGAGCTTATTTGAATCCCCTCACCTGTAATGTTTCCTGTAGGCGCGCAAAAGGCATGAGAACAGTCGCTAGCCTATTCCTGTAGCATCAGCGGCCGGGCTTAGCTTTGGTATTTGGATTTGCGGTTTAAAACACCACAGTGAGGATGCATATCAACAGACGCGGCGGCGTGAAAGGCCCGGCGGAGTTAGAAAGTCTTAATTTTTTGGGTTTTCTGTACTATTTGGTTTGGTCTGTTATTTGGTCTCTAGCTGTGTCCTTTGCGTGGAGGCTACATGTAAGACATTCATCCGCTTGAAAGAAAGAAAGAAAAGAAAGCAGCGGGTCGCGTCGAGACGTTTAAAACAGCTTCATTAAAGGCTTTCACCAAAAGGATAAATAAACAAGTGGGAGAAAACACACACACACACACACTCACACACACAACGTGCGCGCTTGGCCCTGACGCTCCTCCTCCCTCGCGCTCTGTCACAAGGCAGTAATTAAAACGCAATCAATCGATAAATAAATAAATAAATAGACACAGCGGACAAATAAATATATATATATTTAAAATGCCTAAAAAACAAAACAGCGGAAATAAAGCGCATCTACTGAAATCCGAGCGTGGTGTCGCGTTTTATCGGAACACTTGCCTATCTCCGTCCGTCCGTCTGTGTGTCTTTTTTTTTTTTTTTTTTTTTCTTTTTCCCCCCTTTTTTTTTTGGAC
>VUQH01035341.1:0-11568 GCA_015106775.1 Etroplus canarensis | reverse complement strand
GTGTAAATTTTGTTTTTTTTTTTTTGTTTTAAAATGTTTTTTTTTTTGGGTTTTTTTTTTTTTTTTTTTTGAAATTGTTATTTGGACATACACTATATGGACAAAGGTATTGGGCTACCTACAGGAGCTTTTATGACATCCCATTCTAAATCCAAAGGGATTAATATGGAGTTAAAAATTGCCTTTGCAGCTGTAACAGCTTCCACTCTTCTCAGAATGCTTTCTACATGATTTTGGAGTGTGTTTGCAGGATTTTTTTTACCTGTTCAACTAGAAGAGCGTTTTTGATGTCACGGATGTTGGAAAAGAGGACGCGGCTCACAAGCTCTGTTCTAGTTCGTCTCAAAGGTGTTCTATGGGGGTGAGGTCCAGGCTTTATGAGAACCAGACAAGTTCTTCCACATGAAAATCGTCTAGCTTTGTGCAGTGGGGCACAGTCATGCAAGAACAGAGAAGGGCATTCTCCAAACTGTTCTCACAAAGTTGAAAGCATAGATTTGTCCAAAATGCCTTGCTAAGCAGAAGCATTAACATTTTCCTTCAGTGAACTAAGGCCCTCAGATAAACAACCCCACCGCATTATCCCTTGTCCACCAAAAATTTACAGTCGGCACAATTCAGTCAGGCAGGTATCATTCTCTTGACATTTGCAAAACTGAGAGATATTCATCAGAATGTCAGAGAAGTGTGATTCATCACTCCATAGAACATTTTTCTACTGCTCCTATTTTAGTGGCAGCATACTTGACACCACTCCATGCGATGCTTGGTGATTTAAGGCTTGCATGCAGCTGCTCCGTCATGGAAACTCATGCCGTAATGCTCCCGGTGAACAGTTTTTGTGCTGATGTTAATGTCAGGAGTTTTGGCAACTTTTACACACTTTGTGCCTCAGCACTTGGGAACTCCTCTCTGTAACTGTACATGGTCTGCCACTTTGTACCTGAGTTTCTGTGATTCCTAAATGCTTTTAATTTGCAAGAATGCAATTTGTAGTTGATGGTGGAATATCTAGGAGGGAAGAAGTTTTACAAACTGACTTTTGGCAGCAGTGGCATCCTATTATAGTACCATGCTGGAATTCAGTGAGCTCTTTAGAGTGACCCATTCTTTCACAAATGTTAGTAAAGGCAGACTTTATGGCTAGGTGTTTGATTTTATACATATGTGGCAATAGGATTGAATGAAGCATTTGCTTTCAGTGATTAAGAGGTGTTGCTCAATCCTTTTGCCCATATAGTATATTCTAGTTCATTTAGATAGTTCAGTGTGGCAGTTGATATGATGCATACCACAAGTGGTTGTCATCTCTTCAAAATGACACCAGAGGGCATGATAATGCTGCATCAACGCCTCAGACCCCCTTTTTGCATCTCTCACATATTTGCCAGGGGTAGTTATGTGGAGATGGAAGAACAATGTTAGTTTGATGAAATGCACTCTGTCATTGTCTGTTCTGTATTCTCTCCTTCCTTCAGAAAATGATTACTGAAAATGCTGTATAAAAACTTGTGACAGTTCATTTTGTTGTCGTTTACAGTGAATCAGACATTCTTCACCACGACAAACAGTATGAGCCTTTCTACTCATCATTCGTGGCTCTCTCTGCACATTACATCACCACAGTATGTGGACAAAGTATGTAGCTGTCATTTTCTTTTCAGTGTAGTAGATGAATCACTGACAGTGAGCCAGACCTTTGATTGTAAAGGGTTTTGTTTCTTAACACTGGAAATGATTTTTGCTCTGTTTCTCTAGTACCAAGAAATCAGTTGCTGTCGGTTGCTGCGGCATGCAAAGTGTTGATTGAATTCTCATTGCTGCGCCTGGAGAACCCTGATGAGGCATGTGCGGTATCACAGGTAAGAGAAACAGTCAGCAGGGTGGATGTATTCGTTTGCATTACCTTTTTTAACTAGGTAACACTGATTTGCTGTTTCTGTTTTCATTTATACGAGAATTATTTGCTTTAAAAAACTTCACTTAAATTGAGTAATGTTACTGTTAATTTTTCTTTAGAAACACCTGATCCTTCTAATAAAAGGACTTTGCACTGGCTGCAGCAGATTAGATCGCACAGAAATTATTACATTTACTGCAATGATGAAGTCTGCCAAGTTGCCTCAAACAGTCAAGACCCTTTCAGATGGTAAGTTTCCCTTAAAGGAAGAGTGAAGTTGAAAAATACTTCACTGAAATTCATACTGTCCTGGTAAAAAAAAAAAAATTAATTTATTTAGAAAAAATGGGAACTTTACTACATCTGCTTGAAACATTTGGGCCTTACGCATTGTATATTT
Organism: Etroplus canarensis; assembly: GCA_015106775.1. Lineage (NCBI taxonomy): Eukaryota > Metazoa > Chordata > Actinopteri > Cichliformes > Cichlidae > Etroplus > Etroplus canarensis. Next base: position 9,268 of record VUQH01035341.1, on the reverse strand, counting down.
TTATATTAGATGTAATTGTTCAATAAAACACAAGCCTTTTTGTAAAACAAATCTTCAAACCTTTGGCATATGGTTGTGAAACTTGTGCACTTTTTCATTTAATAGTGGAAGATCAGAAGGAGTTGCCCAGTGCTGTAAACCCAGAACTTCGACAAAAAGAAGTTCAAATGAACTTCTTTAATCAACTGACTTCAGTTTTTAACCCTGACCTTACAACCATCTTGGCCTCTCCGTCAGCAGCACACACACAGGCAAGTATTGGTGACTCAGCTACTCCTGTTTCTGTCATCAGAAGTTGATAACTGAAGTTTTTCATCTCTATTTTTATCTTAACTGAAATTTGTTGGCTGCATTTAAGACTGTTGTCACTGTGTTTTTGGCAGATTTTTATAATTGTTGTTTTTTCAACTCTCCCTAATGCAGGTTGAGAGTGATTGCGATGAACAAAATACAGATCAAGCTTTTCAGGCCAAAATGAAAAATGCCTTTGTCTCTCAGAATGTGTCAAGCTTACAGGAACTTGGTGAGTAGTTGTTGCAAGAGCTTGGCTATATACTACTGTGAACAAGTCGTCATTTAAGTTTATCCCAGTTGTTGAAAGCCATTGGAAATATTTGTTTTTGAAATTTTTTTTTAAAAATTGTCACTATTTAGCCATACTATAGTGAATATCCTTTTTGCATACAGGATTAAAATTGTGTTGCTCTGTTAAGTACTTTTCTCAATAATTAATTTTGTTGTTTTTACACTCAGCCATTAGTAAAATTTCTGTTGTCTTTTCTGTTAATTCAAAATTGAATGTCAAACAATCCCTAGTGTTTACTTTTCAGCATCATGTTGGAAAAATTGCCCTCTGGAGATATTATCCAACATCTTTACAAACTTGTAAAAGAACTTTTTTGTCTTTAAATCGTAATGTCACATGGAAAGTTTTATATTTGTCTGCTTGTTTCATAGTTGTTCCAGAAACTTATTAGGAAAATGTATTTATTAAATTTGTTTTTTATTCTAGGTGGGTCTGAGAAATTGCTACGAGTGTGCCTCAACCTGCCCTACTTTCTACGCTACATTAACCGCTTCCAGGATGCTGTATCAGCCAATTCATTCTTTATCATGCCTGCCACAGTGGCTGATGCCACTGCTGTCCGCAATGGGTATTGTTTTTTTTTGGATATAATGGGGATAATTAGATCTGACGTTAATCTGAATTGTAAAATTAGATCTGAAGTAATTTCTCCCCAAGGATTAATAAAGGATTCTGATTACATTTTGGTTTATTTTACACCATGGTTTTTAAAATTTTTTTTTTTTGACAAAGCAGTGTAGTCTGCTTATTTCCACTGCCATCAACTGCACCAACACTGATTTGATATTCTTTACTTAAATGCATACCTAGATTTCATTCATTGGTGATTGATGTAACCATGGCTTTGGACACACTTTCCTTGCCTGTGCTGGAGCCCTTGACACCAGGAAGACTACTGGATATGACTGTGCTGGCTTTGAGTTGTCTCTATGCTGGTAGGTGATAAATCTTTGTGTTCAAAATAAATAATGCGTCCAGTAATTCAGGCTGCTGTAATATTCAGCAACCGAACTGGGAAAAATTTGAGTTGTCTTACAAAAATCAGTGAAACATCTCATCTGAAACAACTACTACTTTTCTTTCCCCTGGTTAAATGGCAGCTGAAAACACCAGTGTCATGGTTATAATTTGCATAGTGTTGAGACAAATTGTTGAATGCAAACAATACTATATATTTTTACCTGTTTAGGTGTGAGTGTGGCCACTTGCATGGCCATTCTGCAGGTGGGTAGTGGCTTGCAACTTCGTTCTGCCTCAACTGGGACAAAAGAGGAGGACTATGAAAATGATGCTGCCACAATTGTCCAGAAATGTGTAAGTATGACTACAAACACTCTAGAAGTTTTCAGAGCTGTCATGTTTTCATTAGTTATCCTGATACAAAGTGTAGGAAATGAAAATCTGTATTTGTTGTGATCACCCATTGCCTTTAAAACAGCAAAAGATCTCTTTGAATAGAATATGTTGATCTGAGTTTAGTCTCATATTTTTACCATTTATTAAATTACTGGTTTTTTTTTTTTTTTAAATCTGACTACTTTACCAGCATGTACACTTTTCAAAGATACAGTCGATTTGAAAAGATGACACTTACAAAATTTGTTTTCCTAACAGCTGGAGATCTATGAAATGATTGGACAAGCCATCAGCAACTCTCGCAGAGCTGGAGGAGAGGTACTAGTTTTGATTATCATTCTAAACTAGTAAACAAATACTAGTTCAATACCGTTATGATTTTCCTCGTCTGTCATTTCAGAAGTTTAGCATTGTCAGATGTGTTTGTGTATTTTTATTTGATTCTGCAGCATTATCAGAACTTCCAACTGCTTGGAGCCTGGTGCCTCTTAAACAGCCTGTACCTGATTCTTAACCTGAGCCCAACTGCCTTGGCAGATAAAGGAAAAGAGAAGGATCCCCTGGCTGCTCTACGTGTCCGTGATATTGCAACTCGCACCAAGGACGGCGCAGGATCGCCTAAACTTGGTCCTGGCAAAGGGTAATTTTAAAATCTAAATATGAGAATTATATATTTGTTCTGTTATGTAATCTTCTATTGGTATGTTTCTTTAATTATTGTATACCAGTGAATGTGTGAGCAGTGGTTACTGCAATGAAATCTTTCTTTTTGTCAAAGGGGCCTTAGAAGGGCACTGTGTTTACAACTTGATTGGTGTGCATATGAAGAAAATGAGCTCATTCAAAAAGCAGGACCTCAATATTTTGGTCATGCTTATTTTTTTTGTTAAATTTAGAAAAAAGTAATTGATGAAAAGTCACTTGTGTGCGTTAATTTTTTTCTTTTTCTATTTTATTTGCTTTTCTCAAGACACCAAGGTTTTGGAGTTTTGTCTGTCATTCTGGCCAACCATGCCATCAAACTTTTGACTTCACTCTTCCAGGATCTGCAAGTTGAGGCTCTGCACCGTGTAAGTTAAGCAACAAAAATATAGCTGCGTTCTGCTGCACTGAAAAACGTGCAGTTAAATTACTGCATTTGTGGCTATGGCTGGTGGCTATGGCCACTATAGGTGTAAACACTGTACTTAAAAATATTACATTGATTACTAATGTGGCTAATGACATGCAAGTCTTTATGCTCTTGCTTGTGGGACCATAAAACTTCCTGTGGTTCAGTTAGGTCTATGTGACATTTCATTTGGTACAACTGCTTAGTTTTCAGTCAAACCAGACTGTTTATTTCACTGTCAACACAAAACAGACACACAGGTTTGAAAGTTGGTGAAATTTTATTTGAATAATTTCATCCTGTGTTTTACTTAAGCTTTTAGTGTAGGAAACTTATTCAGTCATAAAAATGTAAAAGTATCAAGACCTGTGTCTGGATAACTTCTAAAAAATACTCTGTGTTCCTTAAAAGCCTTTTTTGTTTCATTTCAATCTGACTCTCCTCGCCTGCAGGGTTGGGCAAGTGATGGACCACCAGCTGAGCTCAATATCATGGCACAGAGCACTTCCATCCAGCGGGTTCAAAGACTCATTGACTCTGTTCCCCTGACTAATCTGCTCTTCAACCTTCTCTCCACCTCCTACAAAAAGGTGAAGCCACTTATGTTCATATCCTTGTAATTTGGATTTGCAGTTTGCAAGTATTACACTTTATTAATTTTAACGTGCATTAAGACATAAAATGGAGATTGAGACAGTTGTCTTAGAACATGTACATACAAAACAAAACAAGGTACCGTGTCAAAAAACAATGGGTTAAACTAACAAATAACATTTTGGCTGCTGCATTTGTGTCTGTGTAGATTTTGAAAAAAAAAAAAAAAAATTTGGTGTATGACTTGAAAACTATTTAGAGCAGCCATTCCCAAATTTGAAATTGCTGTGCCTTGTTTTGAATTTTGAAAACTTTCTGTGGCTGCCCAACCTTTTAAACACACAAATCTAACCTGAAGTGTTGACAAGATAAGACATGTTTAAGTATAAAAACTGATCCAAAAAAATTAAGATTATGTAATTTTGAAATCCCATGGCCTTGTTTCATTCATTTTAAATTGTAAATATTTAATTTAAGTTGCAAAATTAATAATTTATAAGGTCCACACTTTTAAGACTCACTGATTCATACCTGTTTTTGCTACCATTAGGCTTGTGTTCTCCAGCGCCAGAGGAAGGGCTCGGTCAGCAGTGATGCCAGTGCTTCTACAGATTCAAACACCTACTATGAGGACGATTTCAGCAGTACAGAGGAGGACAGCAGCCAAGGTACTTACCTTTTTGGATTTAAGCAGTTTCCTCAGTGCGAAAGTATGCATTTACATGGCAGTTGAAACTTGTAAACAAGTAATAATACTGCTGACTGTGGTCTGCAGACAGTTTTTACTTAAATCCTGGCTTTAGGAACATAGACGATGCAAGAAACAATTCACACATTGATATGCTACTGCACCATTGATAAAGGAAAAAGGTACAACAGATGAAAAATAATTCAAGTGGAAACTTGAGGACTTTATTAATGTGAAAAAATGTAACTGTTAACTGCACTGTAGTGTTATGTGAATTTGCAATTAGTATTTACAAAAGTGCAATCTAAAAGTTTTAATAATTTAGACTAATGATTTATTTTATGGTCCGTAAATGCATGCTAACTTTAGATGTAATGGAAACACATCTGTGTGCTCATCATTTGAGGAACCAATTGATCGTGAAGGTAATAATCCACAAGTGTTGTGTAATGACTCCAAGGTGTGCCTCAGGTTTCTCTCCATGACAGTGAAGATTCAAGTGCTGAAAGCAGAGTCATGTTTGTGTTTGATCTCTGAGCTAGTGTCAGTGCTGAGCTGTATCAGTGAAGCCTGCTTTTAGTGGATCAGTCAGGTAATAACATCAGTGAGAAGGGTAAATTAATGCGTACGCACACAGTGATGTGATTAAATTTTTTTGTCCCTTCATCGCATGATGTCAGTGTAGTTGACAGTGTCTACTATTTCAGCAGAGAGAAGACAGGAGAAGACAAGTGCAGCTTGTGTCTCAGGTCAGCAGTTTTCTGTCCTCAGGTCAAAGACTTGGTGTCCACTTCACTGTCCTAAATTCATTTTTGTTATTGTATGTCTCACAATTTAGGCTCTGAGCCTTGATCCTAATGGCCTAGAACATGATAAAGCCAGAGATGAAGAGGCTTTGACAAAATAACTCTGTTCTCAAAGTTGCTTTGTCTTTTAATTCATACAAAATACATTTATTTTTTGTCAAAGAGGTTCATCTGTGGCTCTTTGCTTCAAAGAATAATACCAATGGTATTGACATGTGGGGTAATAGTTTATTTAAGCTTCAATTGATACTAACTCATTATCTGAATATGTAAATTAACAGTACCTGACAGAAACAGTGAATAATTGCCCTTTTGAACAGTCACTCCAAAGAAAGCGGGTTCTGACATCATAACTGCCAATACAAATACTTTGAGAGGTTACATTTAAAACAGTCTCTTTGCAAAACATGTATTGCAGACTTGTGGTAGTACGATTCTGAAATTTTAAGATGATATTCATATGAAGCTTTTTTTTAATTGGAGTATAACCAATGACTTTTTAATGCAAAAATAAAAACCCACATCAAAGCAGTGGTATCATTCTTGAATATAATAAATTAAAATTGTGCTTAATGGGCTTAAACACGCAGTGCAACGTCTTGCTGTCACCTAAAAAGTTTGATTTTTTGTATGTTGCATGCAGATGTGAATATCAAATTATTGTGATATTCTTTTGAAACATAAAAGTTGTCTTATTTTTGTATTTGAAATTATTTTCAGCTTAACTGGGTGATTTCACCCATAAAGATTAGTGTGAAGGTTTTGTGCATGGCCAGTCGAATGTCAGGCACACATTGGAGACTGATGAACCAAAACCTGGCTTCAGATTTGAATGCTCAATGGGGAAGGTGCCAAAGCTAATGTAGGTGGTAGAGTTATATAAACTAAATAGGAATTCTGCAGCCAGAACTCTACATAGGTGCTCCCCATTCCTTTCTTAGCTAGAATTGGTCAGACTTAAAGTCAGTGTCGGACACCTATCAGTGTTAACCTACTTGGTGTGTGAAACCAACCAGGTAAATGCTGCTGTGTTGGAATTTTTTTTTCTTTCTCCCACTGTGAACCAAGGGGCTCACATTGCTGTGGCTGTGTTTTGAGGATGAAAGCTCTTTTTGTATGTATGTACTCTATTTTGTCCTTCAAGGTAGGGTCCTACAGAGGGTTGTTAAATATATTGTTTTTCTTGGCAACTTCAGCGTACACATAAGAAGTGGAAGGAAAACCAAGTGTGGTTTAGGAGCAATATCCCACCTGAGTGGAACCTTTTGACATCTGTTAGTTGTGGGTTTGTCAATGGCAAGCATGCTGTGTGCCTAGGTTAGTGCCAGATACTTGGTAGCAGCACACTTAATAGGAAGAGATCATTTAATTTGTTGTCATATCAGATCTGGCCACATATCTCTTACAATGAATTACAGAGCTGTTACTTGAGTTAAATCAGATGGTGGGTAAGGATACCATAGAGACTCAAACTATTTGTATAGTTAAACTGAGAGCATCTGGCTCAAGCACCTGGAATTGGACCTTTAAAAACCTGCCTTCAGAGAAATGCTTCCCATTGCTCACTGATGTTTGAGAATACAGACTTATTGGAAACACATTATTTTAAATGTTTTTATTATTATTATTATTATTATTGTGAATATTTATCAGAAATGGGACAGTCTTACACACCCTATTTAATTCAGCTTTAACACTGAGACAAGCATGCAAATGCAAACATTTCTCATAACATTCTCAAACATTTCTCACAAATTAAATTATAAATTAAATTTGTTTGTGCTGATGCATTTTGCTATTGCATTAAAGTCTGTCTGACATGTTGATTGTAGCACAGAGTTTTCTGCTGAACATGTAATAATGGAGTGGTGATGTGTTCTCTGTTCAACAAATAGAGATTCCATCGGAGAATAACAAGTGTGTGGTGTATCAAGTGTTCAGCTAATTCTAGCATTCTTTCTCATTGTTGCCAGAAGTACAAACACATCTATAGAATTTACACACTTGGATATGACTTTAATATTACATGTATATGTTTTTGATGGAATTCATTAAAGAAGTCCATTTTGACTTACTAAAACACAATTTCCAAATCATGAAGATATTCCAATCAATCTGTTAGAATATTCACTACACATTCTCGTGCAGCATAACTTGGAGCTCATAATATGCATAAGTTTTTAAAATCATCTGTGATGACTGAGAAACACTTGAGCATGTACTTCATTACTGGCATTTTTAATTACTGTTTCAGTGCCAAATGTAATTAGAAAGCGAAAATCATCAGTCAGTATCAACAAGACTGTGTATTATTGTCTGACAGCAATGAAAAGTACATGTCTTCTCTAGAGATGAGTTGTGTAGTATACTTCAGTGGATATTCATTAACAGAACATTGGTATTTGTTCACTTCTTACTACAGTCTCTGGCTGTTGTTTTGTACACTCATCGGCCACTTTATTAGTTACACCTTGCTAATAATGAGTTGAACCCCCTTTCTGTATCAGTCTTTGTGACATAGATTCAGAGTTGCTACACGCATTTCTTAGAAAGTTCGACCCATGTTTATATTCTAGCATCATACAGTTGTAAGCAGTGACTTTATTATTGTATTCCCCTGTTCAACCACATCCCAGGGGTTCTCTAGTGCAGTGGTTCTCAAGCTTTTTTCAATGATTTGCCCCCTTGTGAAATATTTTTTTCAGCCAAGTATCCCTTACCAGAGAAAAGAGTTTTTGGTTGGAAAAAAAAAAAGGCACGTAAAACACAGAACTGTAGCATCAGTGCCTGATTTATTAAACTTTATAGGATGCACCTTCGGCTGCTCTCTTGTATTGCCCCCAAGGGGTTGCCACAGCAGATTAGTCTGCATTGGTAATTTGGCAGAGGTTTTGTGCTGGATACCCTTTGTGATGCAACGCTCCATGGTGGGAGTGGCTGGAATCAAACCAAGGACCTTTTACTTGTGAGGTGAATGTGTAAACCTTATACCTGTGCAAAACAGTGCTCATCTATAGTGGTCTGTTCTGAACTATTTGGAGATAAAAAATATATTTAAAAATTACTTAAAATTTGTTACCAAAGAAATATTTAACTTGTGCACACAAATAATTATTAACTTAAAGTGCCCTCTTTGGGGATTAAAATAAAAGTCTGTTCTCAAGCTGAATTTGTGAACGTGAGTATAAACATTTGTTTAAAAAAAAATCAAACTATCATCTATAGAAAGTGTTCACAAAAAAGAAATCTTAATAAATGTATTAGGAGGATGCTGTACAAGTTAAGGACAATATTGGACAATCGTTCACACCCTTTCCATGATGTGCTGGGCAGACACAGGAGCACGTTCAGTAGCAGACTCATTCCACCACAGTGCTCCACAGAACACCACAGGAAATCATTCCTACCTGTGGACAACAGACACAAACTCTTCCCTATGACTCCTTGACCAGTTTTGTATGAAGTATTCTATATATTGTTTAATATTGCAATTTATACAGACACATTTATTTGTCTATTTATTTTAATCTTCATTTTTTGCCTTTTTAATTTATAGTTATCTATATCTAACTGAGCGTCAACAATGCAACTCCCCTGGGATTAAAAGTATTCTGATTAAGGATTAAAAATGACTAGCATAGGAAAGCAAAGGACTAACATTAAAGTATCAGACTATCACCACTAAAGAACAGTGTTGCATTGAACTGAGCTCTGTGCATTTACTTTTTAAGATGTGCTGGCTGCATGCCACTGTTGGCTAATTTCAATGCCAGGGGTGGTTTGCAACTCGTTGGTGTAAACCAATTTAAAACATATTCTTCTGAATACTGCTAGAACTTTGCCGTCACTGATATTGCCCTCTTTCGTTTTTGTGCCGCTGTGTCTTCAGCTGCTGTCTTCGGGAGCATTACTACACTACACTTTTACACTTTTAGTTCCCAAAACAGCGGTGATTGAAAGGTCATGCTGTGTGCCAGGTTGGGTCAAACCATCCTGGGGATACAGGTTTGTTTTAGGTTAATGAAATTGAATAGCCTACTCAACATAAAATTAATTTAATGAACTTTTGGCACTTGTAGACAATTTGAGTATTTATTAAATAACTATTTTAAATGATTCTCAAATCG